>ML328591.1:38378-86295 GCA_005239505.1 Nicotiana paniculata
CGCCCCCCCAAACCCTCTCATTTTGCTCCCTCTCACCCGCCATCATCATCTCCCTCATCTCTTAAACTCTCTCGACCTAACCCTAATTCTAAACGACGTCATCAGCGTAAACCTCCACCTTATGATGCTCCCATGTCTTCTACGACTAGCCCCGGCCCTCTACACGCCATGGCTCTTTGATTTCTTGGATCCTTGAGAATATCTCAAGGAACCCAATGGGTTCTGGTTGAAACTTGCATGTCTCAGGTTCCGTTTGTGAGTAAGAATTTCTCCTTATTTATGGGTTCTTGACCTATTCTCTCATCTCTAATGTTTTTTCTGAGAACCCTAGTTCATTGCTATCGATTCTTCTCAGATCTTCATAAATCTGAGACGATTTGAGTATTATTAAGTTTCTCCCTCAAAAATCTTTTGTTTAATTGATTATTCCGACTTTTCCCTAAATTTGGGTTCATCCCAAATTATTTTTCAAAGGTCCTTCTGACCTCTAAGTGTTTAATAAATTATTCTTTCATCTTCTTGACTGATTTTTGCAAGAGTATTCAAACCCTAGTTGATTCTATATGATATACTGATTTTTCCAATATTTACTTCAATTTTGGGTCTTTCTGTGTTACCAATCGTATTAATTTACTCCGTCTCTTGGACTTAAACATTTTCTTGTCAAATCCAGTATTTTGTGGGTTTTGCCCTAATTAATCTCTGTTAGGGTTCAAACCCATTTTTTCGGGCTAATTCTATATTTTTTGAGGTCTTACTTAGTCTAATCTCTATTTATGAAAGTTGAGTATTTCTTGCCGAAAATCAGTGTTCTTTTGAAAGTTTTGTTGATTGCTTTACTCTGTTAAATATTGTATGCATAGATTTATTTGTTTCCTTGGTTATGACCTTAATTGGTCATCTCTGCCTTATTTGATTGCCCGTATAATTTTTAATTCTTACTGATTCCTTATTTGGTATGATTTGGATTCTTGCCTTAATTAAACCCCTGTTATTACCGTTTGATCAATTACTCCTAATTAAGGGGATCTATTCCGAACCCCTTTATGTGATTGGATTCCGTGACCCTATGATTTCTCTAATTAACTGATTTTTTATTCCTTTTACCTTATTTTGTTCTACTCCTAAATTTCTATATATACACTCTTGTCTTACCTCTCAACACATGAAAAATTTAATTTAGAATACACACACACACTAAAACTCTCTCTTCCTTCTCTGCTACTTGTGCTAACTGTTGGTCTAGCCGGCTGAAAGCCAAGGCTAGACAGTGGAATTCTACTTGCTTTACATTTTGCACTTTGCTTCCTTAACTGGTATGTCCTTAGTTCAATTCTGAAACTCACTCTATGTGCTCCATGTATGTTAATCCATGTCTCCTTCTGCACTAGCTTAATGCTTATGTATTCAATTGTTTTCTTGTTTACTGCTTTATTCATCATGTTTAAATTTTGTCCTCTCTTGTTCAAGCATGTAATCAGCACGTCTAGGTCTTACTTGTTTTGTTTGATACTTGGCCAGCATGTTTATCTAGTCCGTGTTTACTCCCCTTAACTAGTATGCTCAAGACTCCTAATGTATTTGATTGATCCTAATTTGTTTGACTAATACCCCTGTCTTCAACATGACTATTTCCATCCTCCGTCTCTATGTCTTAATTGCTTATTACCATAACTGACTTTTTAAGTCTCTGAATAAGTAAACTCCTAGTTGTTCTGTGCATTTGTTGTCCCATATGGTCCCCCCCCCCCCCCCCCCCCCTGTACCCTGTTCATGTGTTTCTAATATAATCTCTCTATGTTCCCAACCCCCTGGCCCCTGTTTGTAAAGATGTTTGTTAAATGGTTGTGAATCCGGGCATTCTATAATTGTGTGGTTGCTTGTTGGATCTTTGTTTTCCTCAGAATTGATTTCAAAATTGTTTTCCACCCTTATTATTTTCCTAAAATTGTTTCTATTCATGAAAACCTTTTCATTCCTAAAAGTTTTATCTCTACACTATTTTACTCATCTCCTTCAAACTATGTCAAGCACTCTCACTTCTTTTATTAGATTATTAAGTTTTGCCCCTCCAGTGTGTGAACTGCCTAGGTATCCATGAGATTCCTCCGAACTCTGGCACATTAGGGCTGGCCCTTCCACACTACACATAACCAATTCTATATTAAAGAAAGGGTCTTGGTGTGAGCATTTCCTGGGATCCCTGAGGTCCTTAGGGAACTTTGACACACCAGGACACCCTGTGGGCTATGAGACTCTGGGCATCTGAGATCGTTTTGAAGGCCTGGCATTCCCAGGTTTACTTTGGGCCTAATTCAGGCTCCCTATAGTATAATTTATATTTACTTATGTAATTCATTCACTTCTGGTATGTAATAATCATCTTTGTAAACAGATATTGGGGGAAATTATTAAAAAGGGGAGGGACTCTTATATGATTTTTATGGGGAAACCGGGTAGAAATCCTGCTTTAGGGATATGTTGTGTTATTTGCATTAGAAATCCTACCTTAGGATAATTATGTTTACTGGCATTAGAAAAATACGTTATACGCTCATTACTTCATTATCACAAAATTCTGTTGTTGCATAAGTCATAATCACCTAGAAATCCTGTCGTTAAGCTATTGATGTAATTCTGCCTAATAAAATAACCATTCTCTATGTGCATTAGAAATCCTACTTTAGGACCGTATTTGCATTTGCTTTAAATCGTGCCTATGTCGCCTAAATTAATAAATGTCTTTTCTATAAAGATGTTTAAAAACAACCCCAACATATAGACAACATGTTATAGTATAAATATGCATGAAATCAACTTTTGTAACATTCAGCACCTAGATCAACATGCCTATAGGACTTAATAAATCTCAAACTGTTTTAACTAATTCCCAGAATTCTTATTGCATGTTTATAGGGTGTTACAGATCCACGCCTAGGTAAGCCTTAGGTAATTAAGGTCTTATAAAATGGTAAAATTGTGCTCTGTTTATTTGTGAAACTGCCCAGGTTCAACAGGTTCTAAAATCAGTAAGCAAACTGAATAGGTTTATGTTACTTCATTTTAAAACAATGTTACATATTCTCTGCTTGTTATGCTCACCTAGATATCCTGTTCTACGACCTTCTGAAATTCTCTGAAATTTGTGTTTGAGACATGCTAATTATCTGCTTATGTGTGGAGGTAAACATGAGCCCCCTTAATTGTTTTCATACTTGAGAGTCCTATATGTTCTTTGTTGTCGCATAGATTTTCCCTTTTAAACACCTTAGGAGAGTCTAGAACTGCCTAAAATTAGAGGTCCTAAACACCTCCGGGACCACAAGGAAGGGACGGGTAATGCACGCTTAGAGTCCGTCTAATTTAAAATCGCTTATATAACCGCTAAGGGGAGGGTAATTGGGTAGTAAAAGGATATGATGACATGTGCGATAATACCACACGTAGCCCCTCTAGTTGAGGAAGGATTACCGGGTATTGTATAGATGTGATCCTATAGGCTGATAACTTAGGACTCCCTTATCTTATTTACATATGTGTGCTCAGACTGCTTACCTTTTAAACTCCTTTTATCTTATTTACATATGAGTGCTTAGACTGCTTATCTGTTAAATGACTAATTTACTAAGTAACTTTGGTCGGGACCCACCGTTGTGAACCTCGAGGGGTGCCTAACACCTTCCCCTCAAGGTAATTTCAAGACCTTACCCAATCTCTGGTGACACAAACCAGTTTCATGAGTTACTTGCAATAGGTGCCCTGACGCACCTTAATCTGTTAGGTGACAAATCTTAAACTTCTTGTACCCCTTTCCTAAAAGGAAACGAGTTGTCCCAAATGAATGTCGAAACCCGATTCCGCGAGGAAAAAAAGGGGGCGCGACAGCATAGAGACTCTGCTTGGGATTTTAGGCTTTTACCATAACAAACTTGCTTTTTGTAAATTAGTCTTAAGTATGCTTCTTTTGTTAATACGTGCGCACCCTTTCCCTTTCCCCTTATGTGAATTTAATTGCCCGTTTTTGAGCATTTATGATTTTCTTTACAGCAGAAACTGACTTATTTCTTTGTTTTTGTTTCTTAAACGTCTTTCAATTATTAAATACCGCATTTATTATTTTTCTAACATGAAAATATGTGACAACATATTATTTACTGCTACATAAATCATGCTCAACATCATATTCTACTCGTGCGTAATCAATCCTTTAGCAACGCTTGATGAGTGGTTGCGCTCTTCCTATATATCACTCTTTAAATTTGGAAAGTCTTATTTGCGGTAAAACTAGTTGATCAGCAGTGCAATTGACGGTTCCGTGCCTTTCCCCCTCAAGTTGTCCGCTTGAGGGTACCAGTCTAGACCCCCATAGCAACCTTACTCTGATTATAACGGTACATGAATCATGGTCAAATCTAGCCGGGTTAGTATGTTGTCCACATAATAACCCTTTAAGATAAACCCTATCCAAAATTCCACCGGGGTTTCCATAATCCCAACGGACGCAACCACGTTTTGTGCATTAATTTTGGAGAACTAAATGCCAATATGTTAATCATCGATATATAAATAGTCGAATCTGGGGAGGTAAAGGGCCTAACCTTATTTGTTTTTCAGAAGATGAGGCACGAGGTCCCCAGGTTCGGCATGGTCCAAAATATACCACCATTGCTACTAGACTGGTGGGAAGATCTTTCCTCAAGTGACAAAAAACATGTGAAGAAGGTCCTGGGAAATTTGCCTTCTCTGTTAGACATCCAGCCAAATAACATGTTGATAGAAGTTGCAACCATGTTCTGGGATCGTGAAAAATCAGTGTTTCGCTTCGGGGATATAGAAGTAACCCCGCTCCTATAAGAAATCGGGGAATTTGCTGGGCTACCTTGGGAAAGCTCTGGGTTATTGGTACTAGAAAATTGCGCTGGTAGGGGATTTCTAAAAATGATGGGTCTGAAAAAGAACGTCGATTTGGAGTGCTTACAGAAATCTTATATACCATTTGACTACTTGTATGAGAGATACGGTCATAGCAAGTCCTACTGTATTTTCCATGATGATTTTTCCATCACTTCCTTGGGACATATTCATCACAGAGTTTTCGTGTTCATTGTTAGCTTCTTGGGTATGATAGTGTTCCCAACGAAAAGGGAAAGAATTCACACTAGATTTGCTATGGTCACCAAGACTCTAATGGAAGGAATTGAGGGACAGACATACACCATAGCCCCTATGATTATAGCTAATATCTACGGGCCTTGGACCACTACCATAAAGGGTCTAAGCATTTCGAGGGTTGCAATTTGCTGCTGCAGTTGTGGTTAATGAAGCATGTCCAAAGGGGTCAATATCGCCAGGAGTTTCCACGAAGGGCGTGGAATGACCATATTGCCTTTCATCACCCTAAACGGATTACTTATATTCCGGATAGGTTTGCTCAACCAGAAAGTGCTAAGGAATGGGTGTAGTTCTTCGACAATTTGACTGAGAATCAGGTACAGTGGATGTTTGAATGGTTCCCTAATGACGAGTTCATCATCAGGTCAAGGGACGCTCCTCACTTGGTGTTGATCAGGTTAAGGGGAATATACCTTATGAGACAGGCAGGCGGGAAGCAGATCATACCATGGGTCGCAAACATAAGTCATTTTCGCGTAGATTTTCAGGATGACGACATCCCTTACAAGTGTCAACCTCAGCATATGTGGCACTCAAAGATTATTGTGGAAAAAGACACCATCGAGCCAGACAGGTATCCTGTGGGACATGCACCCTTTTACCCGGCATGGTTGGAGGATAACTTAGCTGGGAAAGTTAAGCCAAGGATCGGTCAGGGAAACAGGGTTATAGACGAAGATGCAGAAACCCAAGTAAAGTATAACAAGTTGCATAAGAGGATTCATGACTCCGAGGCTGAACATCAGGAGATACACGAGACGGACAAGAGATTAATCAGGGAATGGAGGGAAATGTCTATCACCTCCAATGAAAGGGTAGAATATCTGGAACAGAGTTTGATGGAGCTAGAAGGAAAGACAAGAAAGAGGGTCGCTAACTGCCAGAATGCTGAAGGAAGTGAGGGAGGACATTTGGAAAGAGTATACTTGTTGTTGCATGCACGAGCTAGGGGACTTAATTGATGGATCCAGACAGATCAAGTCTGGGGAAGGTCCTTCTGGGACCAAGTAGATTAGATTTACCTGTTTTTCCTAAATGTAATAAGGCCAAGTGCCAGTAGTGACTTATCTTAGTGTGTTTTGGGATTCGTCTGTTTTTTATATTAATGAAATAAGGAATTTATTGGCATCTAAGTTCTCGAAAAAAACTTGTCACTAGGCCTACCTCGGGCACAACGAGGCTCCCAAAATAGGACGCGAATTTACATTCCGTAATATGTGTTTAAATATTGCAAATATTCTTTTCAGAACTCTTACTGACTTGGATACCTTTTTTTTTTCTTTATTTCTTTTGATTATTCATATTCCCCAGAGGTTGGTTCGTGCATACTGGTATCATCAGCATACCATACCTCATCCAGACAGTGGAGAAGGGAGCAGTTCTCAGCAATTGGACTATCAGACCATCCAGCGCCCGACGAGTCCCGGGGTAGCAAGGCTGAACAATAGTGTTTATTTTGTTGCTTTCTAAGAAAATGATTTCCCTTTTTGCATTTGATTTAAATAAAACCTCCAACGTTCCAAAAACGTTGTTTAAATTATTGAAAATCGCTTTTATATTTCAATGGATCGATATTTATTATTACCATTTTCTCTCATATATTTATCTATACATCATTACTATTTCCTGTCTTGGTGGACCGACAACTGTGACATGTAATGAGGCAACGCAACAAAGGGATAGTTATTCAAAATAAGAGGATGTCATACCCGAGGAAATCGTCAGGGAAGTAGAGGATTTTGAGAACAAGCCTAATTCCAATCTGGACGAAACTGAGATAATTAACCTGGGAGGTTCTGAAACCGTCAAGGAGACCCGCATCAACATTCACTTATCACCATCAGAAAAAGAAGAGTACACACAGTTCCTGAAAGAGTATGAGGACATATTTGCATGGTCATACCATGATATGACTGGGTTAATTACATCTATTGTAGCTCAAAAGTTTCCCACAAACCCAATGTGTCCGCCAGTAAAGCAGAAACTCAGGAAATTCAAGCCTGATATGAGTCTGAAAATCAAAGAGGATGTCACCAAGCAAATCAAGGCCAATGTCCTCAGGGTGGTTGAATACCCAACTTGGTTATCCAACATCGTGCCATTTTCAAATAAAGATGGGAAATTCAGAGTCTGTGTTGATTATCGGGATCTAAACAAAGCAAGTCCCAAGGATGATTTCTCGCTACCAAACATACATATTTTGATCGACAATTGCGCCAAGCGTGAATTCCAATCCTTTGTAGATTTCTTAGCCGATTATCATCAGATTTGGATGGACGAAGAAGACGCAAAGAAAACAGCCTTCATTACACTATGGAGAGTGTAATGTTACAAGATGATGTCATTCGGTCTAAATAATGCTGGGGACACCTACATGAGGGCTATGACTACCATTTTTCATGATATGATACATAAGGAGATCGAGGTGTATGTGGACGACGTCATCATCAAATCCAAGAAAGCCACAAATCATATAGCAGATTTGAGGAATTTCTTCGATAGACTGTGGAAGTACAACCTAAAATTAAACCATGCAAAGTGTGCATTGGGATTCCCTGTCGGAAAGTTACTTGGGTTCATTGTCAGCCTCCAAGGGATAGAGATGGATCCATCAAAAGTCAAATCCATCCAGGAGCTGCCACCGCTGAAGAGTAAGAAAGATGTAATAAGTTTTCTAGGAAGGCTAAACTACATCAGCCGGTACATAACCCAGTCCACGGTCATATGTGATCCAGTTTTCAAGATGTTGAAGAAAGATGTTGCAACTAGTTAGATCGAGGATTGTCAAAGGGATTTCGACAAGATCAAGGAGTACATATCAACACCACCAGTTTTGGTCACGCCATAGCCAGGTAAACCTTTGCTTCTCTACCTCGCAGTGTTATATGGATCCTTCGACTGCGTGCTGGGATAGCATGACGAGACAGGGAGAAAGTAACAAGCCATCTATTACCTGAGTAAGAAATTCACTCCATATGAAGCGTGATACACTCTATTGGAACGTACATGTTGCGCCTTGACCTGGATAGCTCAAAAGCTGAGGCATTACTTTTGTGCTTACACAACATACCTCATATAAAAGATGGATCCCCTGAAATATATCTTTCAAAAATCTATGCCCACTGGCAAGCTGGCTAAGTGGCAAATCCTGTTGAGTGAGTTCGACATTTTTTGTGTAACTCAGAAAGCAGTCAAAGGACAGGCACTGGCAGATCATCTTGCTGAAAACCCTGTGGAAGGAGCATACAAACCCTTGAAAACGTATTTTCCCGATGAAGAAGTGCTATTCATAGGGGAGGATATTGTTGAATCCTACGACGGTTGGAGGATGTTCTTTGATGGAGCGGAAAATTTCAAAAGAGTCGGTATTGGAGTTGTCTTGGTATTGGAAACTGGCCAACATTATTGGTATCTGCTGAACTCAGATTTCCCTACAACAACATGGAAGAGTATGAAGCTTGCATCCTAGGACTCAACATGGCCATCAACATGAATATTCAGGAGTTGTTAGTAGTCGGCGATTCAGATTTTCTTGTGCACCAGGTACAAATAGAATGGGCCACCAAGAATTCCAAGATACTACCATATCTGCACCATGTGCAGGAATTGAGAAAAATGTTCACGAAGATAGAGTTTCGGCATGTGCCCAGGGTTCAAAACGAGTTTGCCGATGCATTGGCCACTTTGTCATCAATGATACAGCATCCAGACAAGAACTTCATTGATCCTATCCTAGTAAGGATCCATAGTCAGTCGACATATTGTGCCCATGTTTAAGAAGAAACAGATGGGAAGCCTTGGTTCCATGACATCAAAAGGTATCTGACAAAAGGGGAATACCCGGAGCATGCAAACCATATTCAGAAATGCACGCTTCGGAGATTGTCCAACAATTTCTTAGCGGACAAACACTATATAGAAGAACTCCTGATTTAGGATTGTTGAGGTATGTGGACGCGAAAGAAGCTTCTAAGTTGCTAGAAGAGATACATGTCAGAACCTGCGGCCCGCATATGAATGTCTTTGTCTTGGCCAAGAAGATACTCAGGGCCCGTTATTTCTATATGACCATAGAGACAGATTGCATCCAGTATGTCCAAAAATGCTACCAATGTCAAGTACATGCAGATATTATAAAGGTGCCGCCAAATGAGCTCAATTTGGCCAAGAAGATACTCATGGCCGGTTATTTCTAGATGACCATAGAGACAGATTGCATCCAGTATGTCCAAAAATGCTACCAATGTCAAGTACATGCAGATATTATAAAGGTGCCGCCAAATGAGCTCAATTTGGCCAAGAAGATACTCATGGCCGGTTATTTCTAGATGACCATAGAGACAGATTGCATCCAGTATGTCCAAAAATGCTACCAATGTCAAGTACATGCAGATAATATAAAGGTGCCGCCAAATGAGCTCAATGCAACAAGCTCACCTTGGCCATTCGCCGCCTGGGGAATGGATGTCATTGGTCCAATCACGCTCACCGCCTCAAATGGGCATCGGTTCATCTTGGTAGCTATTGATTACTTCACCAAATGGGTCGAAGCAGCATCTTACAAGGCAGTGACTAAGAAAGTCATGGCAAATTTTGTTCGCGATCGGATTCTTTGCCGATTTGGAGTTCCGGAGTCCATCATCACTGACAATTCCGCCAATCTTAACAGAGATGATGAAATCCATGTGTGAGACATTTAAAATCAAGCACAAGAATTCCACAACCTATAGACCTCAGATGAATGGAGTTGTAGAAGCCGCCAACAAGAATATCAATAAGATACTGAGAAAGATGGTGGAAAATCATAAACAATGGCACGAGAAGCTACCATCTGCTTTACTGGGATACCGTACCACAGTTCGCACATCAACCGGGAAAACTCCCTACTTACTGGTTCACGGTACTGAAGCTATTATTCCTGCCGAAGTGGAGATTCCTTCTTTGAGGATCATCCAGGAAGCTGAGCTCAGCGATGCAGAATAGATAAGGAACCATTATGAGAAGCTAGCCCTCATAGACGGAAAGAGGATGAATGCAGTATGTCATGGGAAACTTTATCATAACAGAATGTCTAGAGCTTTCAACAAAAGAGTCAAGCCAAGACAGTTCACACCGGGGCAACTGGTGTTGAAGAAGATCTTTCCTCATCAGGCTGAAGCCAAAGGGAAATTCACTCCCAATTAGCAAGGTCCTTACATGGTCCACAGAGTCTTGATAGAGGGATCCCTCATACTCGCAGAAATGGACGGAGAAGTATGGCCAAAACAAATCAATTCAGATGCAGTCAAGCAATACTATGTGTAATTGCTTAGGTTTCTGCAAATGATGTAAATTGAACTACGCTCGACCTGATTCCCGTTTAAGAGGGGATACATAGGTAGCCATGTGGGTTCGATCACAATTCGATAAAAATCTTATTCCCCCATAATCAGAAACTAGGGCAGAAGTTTGAGGAGGACCCTCAAAATTCCATAGTAAGTTCAGCCGTTCGCAGCATGTACAGCAGTCAGAGGTATTTGTCCATCTAACTGGGGCAGTACGGCAGGAGAAGTCACAATGTCTCGGATGGTGCCACATTCACTGGTTCATCTAACCAATTTTCTAAAAAAACATATTTTTTCTATGACTTTGAAAACAACGCATGCTTGATTTTGAAATAACTTTGTTTAGCAAACGCTACCCCCAATGATTTGAACAGAATCTTCAAACCGAGCAAAGCAAGTCAAGCAAGCTGACGGAGGCACGAAACAACCTCCCCCTTACAAGACTCACGTTTTTTCTTTGAATGCAGGAACAAAGAATATACATGCTTCAAAGTTGCAATATTCATAAACACCGCGATACTGAAGTCTACTAATAGCTCATCGGCTATTTATTCTATTCTGCATGGGACTAACCCCCGTCCCGCATATCTGCATGAGGCTAAGCCCTGCCTCCATTTCCACAAGGCTAAGCTCTACCTTCATCTGCATGGGACCAAGCCTTGTCCCGAAATCTTTCATGAGACTAAGCTCTGTCTCCATATTTGCATGAGGCTAAGCCCTGCCTACATTTACATAAGGCTAAGCTCTTCCTTCATCTACATGGGACCAAGCCATGTCCCAAAATCTTGCATGAGACTAAGCTCTATCTCCATATCTTCATGAGGCTAAGCCCTGCCTCCATATTTTCATAAGGCTAAGCTCAGCCTTCATCTTGCATGAGACTAAGCCTTGTCCCGCATCTTGCATGAGACTAAGCTCTGTCTCCATCTGCATGAGGCTAAGCCTACCTCCATATCTTGCATAAGGCTAAGATTTGCCTTCATTTACATGGGACTAATCCATGTCCCGCATCTTTCATGAGGTTAAGCTCTACCTCCATACCTGCTTGAGGCTAAGTCGTGCCTCCATATTTGCATGAGGCTAAGATTTGCCTTCATCTTGCATGGGACAAATACTTGTCCCGCATCTTGCATGAGGTTAAGCTCTACCTTCATACTTACATAAGGCTAAAGCTCTGCCTTCATATCTGCATAAGGCTAAGCTCTGCCTTCATATCTGCATAAGGTTAAGCTCTGCCTTCATTTGCATGGGACTAAGCCCTGTCCCGCATCTTGCATGAGACTAAGCTCTGCCTCCATCTGCATGAGGCTAAGCCCTGCCTCCATATATGCATAAGGCTAAGTTCTGCCTTCATTTGCATGGGACTAAGCCCTGTCCCAAATCTTGCATGAGACTAAGCTCTGTCTCCAGCTGCAAGAGGCTAAGCTTTGCCTCCTATTTTCACTTTTGCCAAGACTAAGCATAGTTTCTCCGACACTATCTACTTTGATCTTCTTTCGGGCTAAGCTCTGCCCTCAACTTCACAAGACTAAGACTTGTCTTGTTGATTTTAGCATCATATTATTTCATTTCATGGGATGAAATATCGCCAACTTGTCCTAAGGCGTCACTGTCTAAAGGCATCATCCTCATAGCCGGAAGACACCATGTCATGGCCTGAGGATCTCTCAAATTTGCATATCATTATTCAAAAGCGTCATGGTTTGGAGGCACCATTTTCATGGATCGAGAACATCATTTCATGGCATGCGAATCCATCACTGAACGATTCATGTCCCATGACGTCATAGTCTAAGGACGTCATCCTCAACCGTCCAAAGACAATTCTCATGGTCCGAAGGGAATATTCATCATTTGCAGGTGACTCGATAAGCAATCGCTACCCCAACAAGAGCAATCTCTCTCTGATTCCTTCAACTATCTCAAACCTAACCGCCCACCATAACCATTCCTTCACCTATCCAGAAATCTCGTGTCCGTCCCTGTGATAATTTCATCGGTATATTATGTCGATGAATCTAGAACTACACACGGCCTGATTCCTGTAAAATCAGGGATATGTAGGAAGCTCAGAAACCAGAGTGCGGCCTAAATCTCTCAAACCATCCCGCTCGGTCAAAATTGGCCATCATATCTTTACCCGACAACTCTTTCATCCTTCCCGGGTAAAGAGGGGCAGTTGTTGATACATAATTTTTCCCTATAATATTTTTTAAATGCAAAACTATGCATTAGCATCAATTAATATTTTTCCATAATTTCTATATTTTTTTAAATTAATTTATCCCAGTATTTTTATTTATATAAACAATTACAAATTGCATCACAAATGACTTTATAACATTTCATGATTTAATTTTGCTATTTATAGTCATATTAAGTTCAAATTATTTCACAAATAGCCAGATTTACACCTTTTGGTTACAATTGCAATAACTTTGCAATTATAGCCCGTGCATACATTATTATGTTATTTTTACTAGAAAATGGCTCGTTGTATTTTTGGAATATTTAATAATTATTTTAAAATATTTCTATGCATGAAAATTATTTTTATAATTTTTAATTATTTTATAAATTAATTTTATTCAATTACTTGGGTATTTAATAAATAGCCCCTTTGTTTTCAAACCTAACCCCTTTCAAACTAGCCCAAACCCCCTTTTGTCCATTTAATACACACTTTCCCGACCCAATTGCCCATTAAATCGTGGCCGTTGATCATTTTGATCAACGGTCCACAAACCCCCTTCCATAATTAAACCTAACTTACCCCCCCTCCAAACCCTCTCATTCTCTGCCTCTCACCCGCCGTCATCATCTCCCTCGTCTCTCACTCTCTCTACCTAACCCTAATTCTAAACGCCGTCATCGGCATAAACCTCCACCTTATGATGCTCCCATGTCTTCTCCGACCAGCCTCGACCCTCTACACGCCATGACTCTTTGATTTCTTTGATCCTTAAGAAGATCTCAAGGAACCCAATGGGTTCTTGTTGAAACTTTCCTATCTCAGTCCATTGTCCGTTTGTGAGTAAGAATTTCTCCTTTTTTTTGTTACGAATCTATGGGTTCTTGAACTATTCTCTCATCTCAAATGTTTTTCTGAAAATCCTAGTTCATTGCTATCGATTCTTCTCAGATTTTCATATATCTAAGATGATTTGGGTATTATTAAGTGTTCTCCCTCAAAAATCTTTTGTTTAATTGATTATTCCGACTTTTCCCTAAATTAAGGTTCATCCAAAATTGTTTTTCAAAGGTCCTTCGGACTTCTAAATGTTTAATCAATTATTCTTTCATCTTCTTGACTGATTTTTCCAAGAGTATTCAAACCCTAGTTGATTCTATATGATATACTGATTTATCCAATCATTGCTTTGATTTTGGGTCTTTCTGTGTTACCAATCGTATTAATTTACTCTGTCTCTTGGACTTAAACATTTTCTTGTCAAATCCAGTATTTTGTGGGTTTTTCCCTAATTAATCTCTGTTAGGGTTCAAACCCGTTTTTTCGGGCTAATTCTATATTTTTTGAGGTCTTACTTAGTCTAATCTCTATTTATGAAAGTTGAGTATTTCTTGCCGGAAATCAGTGTTCTTTTGAAAGTTTTGTTGATTGCTTTACTCTGTTAAATATTGTATGCATAGATTTATTTGTTTCCTTGGTTATGACCTTAATTGGTCATCTCTGCCTTATTTGATTGCCCGTATAATTTTTAATTCTTACTGATTCCTTTATTTGGTATGATTTGGATTCTTGCCTTAATTAAACCCATGTTATTACCGTTTGATCAATTACCTCTAGACCCCCGAACCCCTTTATGTGATTGAATTCTGTGACCCTATGATTGACCTAATTGACTAATTTCTGATTCCTGATACTTCATTTTGTTCTACTCCTAAATTTCTATATATATACACTCTTGTCTTACCTCTCAACACACGAACAATTTAGTTCAGAATACACACACACAAAATAAACTCTATCTTCCTTCTCTGCTACTTGTGCTAACTTTTGGTTTAGCCGGCTGAAAGCCAAGGCTAGACAGTGGAACTCTACTTGCTTTACATTCTGCACTTTGCTTCCTTAACTGGTATGTCCTTAGTTCAATTCTGAAACTCACTCTATGTGCTCCATGTATGTTAATCCATGTATCCTTCTGCACTAACTTAATGAGTTATGTATTCAATTGTTTTCTTGTTTACTGCTTTATTCATTATGTTTAAATTTTGTCCTCTCTTGTTCAAGCATGTAATCAGCACGTCTAGGTCTTACTTGTTTTGTTTGATGCTTGGCCAGCATGTTTATCTAGTCCCTGTTTACTCCCCTTAACTAGTATGCTCATGACTCCTAATGTATTTGATTGATCCTAATTGGTATGACTAATGCACCATGTCTTCAACATGGCTATTTCCATCCTCCGTCTCTATGTCTTAATTGCTTATTACCATAACTGACTTGTTAAGTCTCTAAATCAGTAAAATCCTAGTTGTTCTGTGCATTTGTTTTCCCATATGCTCCCCCTTCTACCATGTTCATGTGTTTCTAATATGAGCTCTCTATGTTCCCAACCCCCTGACCCCTGTTTGTAAAGTTGTTTGTTAAATGGTTGTGAATCTGGGCATTCTATGATTGTGTGGTTGCTTGTTGAATCTTTGTTCTCCTCAGAATTGATTTCAAAATTGTTTTCCACCCTTAGTATTTTCCTAAAATTATTTCTATTCCTGAAAACCTTTTCATTCCTAAAAGATTTATCTCTATACTATTTTACTAAACTCTTTCAAACTATGTCAAGCACTCTCACTTCTACTCTTAGATTATTAAGTTCTGCCCCTCCACTATGTGTACTGCCTATGAATCCATGAGATTCCTCAGAACTCCGGCACACTAGGGTTGGCCCTTCCACACTGCACATAACCAATTCTCTATTTAAGAAAGGGTTTTGGTGTGATCATTGCCTGGGATCCCTGAGGTCCTTAGGGAACTTTGACACACCAGGACACCCTGTGGGCTATGAGACTCTAGGCATCTGATATTTTCTTGAAGGCCTGGCATTCCCAGGTTTACTTTGGGCCTAATTCAGGCTCCCTATAGTATAGTTTATATTTACTTATGTAATTCATTCACTTCTGGTATGTAATAATCATCTTTGTACACAGATATTGGGGGAAATTAGTAAAAAGGGGAGGGATTCTTATATGATTTTTGTGGGGAAACCAGGTAGAAATCCTGCTTTAGGGATATGTTGTGTTATTTGCATTAGAAATCCTGCCTTACGATAATTATGTTTATTGGCTTGCATATTAGAAAAATATGTTATAAGCTCATTACTTCATTATCACAAAATTCTGCTGCTATATAAGTCATAATCACCTAGAAATCCTGTCGTTAAGCTACTGCTGTAATTCTGCCTAATAAAAATGACCATTCTCTATGTGCATTATAAATCCTGCTTTAGGACCGTATTTGCATTTGCTTTAAATCATGCCTATATCGCCTAAATTAATAAATGTCTTTTCTATAAAGATGTTTAAAAACAACCCCAACATATAGACAACATGTTATAGTATAAATATACATGAAATCAACTTTTGTAACATTCAGCACCTAGATCAGCATGCCTATAGGACTTAATAAATCTCAAACTGTTTTAACTAATTCCCAGAATTCTGATTGCATGTTTATAGGCTGTTACAGATCCAGGCCTAGGCAAGCCTTAGGTAATTAAGGTCTTATAAAATGGTAAAATTGTGCTCTGTTTATTTGTGAAACTGCCCAGGTTCAACAAGTTCTAAAATCAGTAGGCAAACTGATTAGGTTTATGTCACTTCATTTTAATACAATGTTTCATATTCTCTACTTGTTATGCTCAACCTAGATATCCTGCTATAGGACCTTCTGAAATTCTCTGAAATTTGTGTTTGAGACATGCTAATTATCTGCTTATGTGTGGAGGTAAACATGAGCCCCCTTAATTGTTTTCATACTTGAGAGTCCTATATGTTCTTTGTTGTCGCTTAGATTTTCCCTTTTAAACACCTTAGGAGATTCTAGAACTGCCTAAAATTAGAGGTCCTAAACACCTCTGGGACCACAAGAAAGGGACGGGTAATGCTCTCATAGAGTCAATCTAATTTAAAATCACTTATATAACCGCTAAGGGGAGGGTAATTGGGTAGTAAAAGGATATGATGACCTATGCGCTAATACCACACGTAGCCCCTCTAGTTGAGGAAGGATTACCGGGTATTGTATAGATGTGATCCTATAGGCTGATAACTTAGGACTCCCCTATCTTATTTACATATGTATGCTCAGACTGCTTACCGTTTAAACTCATTTTATCTTATTTACATATGTGTGCTTAGACTGATTATCTGTTAAATGACTAATTTACTAAGTAAGTTTGGCTGAGACTCACCGTTGTGGACCTCGAGGGGTGCCTAACACCTTCCCCTCAAGGTAATTTCAAGCCCTTACCCAATCTCTGGTGACACAAACCGGTTTCATGAGTTACTTGCAATAGGTACTCTGACACACCTTAATCTGTTAGGTGGCGACTCTTCAACTTCTTGTACCCCTTTCCCAAAAGGAAACGAGTTGTCCCAAATGAATGTCGAAACCAGATTCTGCGAGGAAAAAAGGGGGCGTGACACATATCACCGAGGATTCAAGCAACGATGCCATGAAATCTTCCCTCGAGCTACCAGATGAAAAATGCGAAGCCGCATTGGTCCGAATGGCCGCTCAAAAATAAAGGATTGAGAGTTACTACAACAGAAGGACGAACCTTCGCAACTTCAGAGTCGGGGACTTAGTTCTAAGGAAAGTCACCCTCAATATTCGAGACCCAAATGAAGGGAAATTAGGCCCTAACTGGGAAGGATCGTACCGAGTCCTCGGAGTTGTGGGCACAGGATCCTACAAACATAGCACAATGGAAGGCGAACAACTACCAAATAATTGGAACAACTACCCATTTATCCCAAATGGGTTTTACCGACAAGGTTTTTAACGAGGCAACACCCATATTCTACCTAAGAAAAACTCAACAAGTATTCAAGGCTTCTTTTCAATCAACCTCGAATACTGGGGGGCATCACCCTCGGAGGTTATATTTTCGAAAGAAAACAATTCTTGTCAAGAGGGACTCGATAGGAAAATGATGTAATGGGACAAACCGTCAAATGAACCGTGTCCATATAAAACAGTTGAGCCCTCAATGACAAAACATGTACGCATGTATCAATCATTAAAAGAAGCATTGTCATTATATCAAAACACTTTGTGCCCAAAAAGAAGTCTGCAATTTTTGCATTTATACTTCTACATGAAACGGCTCAAGGGCCGAAACCTCAAATTAATTCGAATACTCGGGGACTGTCATCGACAGTCAAAATATCGAGCCACCGAAAACTCAAACCTATAAGACCTCGAAAAGGCACACTCAAACCTGTAAGACCTCAAAGAGGAAAGCTCGAACTCATAAGACCTCAATGAGGCATACTCGAACTCATAAGACCTCAAAGATGCATCCCCGTGATATCAAGGCCAAGGACACCACACTCTGGGACTAAAGGCTACGACCATATAAAAGGCTACGGCCATAATAAATACTACGGTCGTATGAAAAATCTACAGCCAAAATAATGCGGCTAGGAGACGTCCGACTTCCTCCATAAAAATTAAAGGCCTTCAAATACTTCGAAAAACTGGTTAAACTAGGTTACCCTCGGCAAAATCAAACTATAAAGGGCTTCGATAAAATCAGCCCTCGAATAATATGGAGGCTTAAATAATACCGGCCTTCAGAAAAACCTCAAGAGGTATTCAATTATCATTACACATCGACTGACAAACGAGATTCTAGTCAATCTAACCTTCGAAAAATCAAACATGAATACGAAACATACATGCTAAGGCATACCAAAAATTCCACTAAGTCTTTAGCCAGAAAGAGGGAAAAATTATAGCCATTTTAGAGGCCAATCTGGCCCTACCTAAAAGAGCCTAAGAGCCAATCTAAAGAGACTAAGGGCCGATATTTTAGAGCCTAAGGGCCAACCTAAATGAGCCCAAGGGCCAACCTAAATGAGCCTAAGGTCCAACCTAAAAGAGCCTAAGGGCCAACCTAAAGAGCTTAAGGGCCGATATTTTGAAGCCTAAGGGCCAATACTTAAAGAGCTTAAAGGTCGAAGCACACCATGCTCGAGACTGTACCTATCTCAAAAGTCCCTACCAGAAGCCCAGCTCGAAGATTGAACCTTAAGGAGTAACCTATTATCGATTATTGGTCAAAACACAAAACATGAGGGTTTACCCAACCCCGAATTTGAAACAATGCTCAAAGGTTATAGCTAAAAAATCGAGCAAACATTGAAGAAAAATAATCAAGGAAATTCCTTCCTTCTTTATACATACAAAAGGTATTACACAGAAGTTCTACCAAACAAGAAATTACAAAAAGATAGAAAAAATTCTACCTACATCAGGGGGCATCCCCCTCCCCCCGGGCCAACAACTTTCCCCAGACCTGTAACTCCCTCGGGACCAGCCTCTTCCTCAGGGGTAGCCTCTTCATCAACCTCCTCTTCATCATCATCGGAGGAAAGGACAAACTTGGCATCAGCCCCATCTGCCTTAGCTTGCTTTATATCTTCGGAGAGATCGAAACCCTTAGCATGGACCTCTTCGAGAGTCTCCCTCCGGGATCGACATTGGGCATAGTCGTCACTTCATTTCTCCCGATCGGCAGCCCCCCCTCAACTCCATCTGAGCATCGATAGCATCTTTCAAATAGACGGCCATCGTCCTGTCCACCTTGATTTGAATTTCTATGGCTTCTACCGGGACCTCCTCAACTTTGGCCTCGACCTTCGCAAGACCAGCCTCGAGCTTGGCTATTTTTCCAGCCTAAACAAAGTTGCTCTCTTGGGCATTCCGAAGTTGAATCTCGAGGGCCGATACTTTTGCCAGTGCATCATTTTTAGCCACAGCAAGGGTGTCCATCTTTGCCTTCCATTTATTACATTCAGAGTTGACTTGGTCGACCTCAAGCCGAAGATGCTCCAGCATCTCTACCTTTTGCTGCAGCTGAGACATTGAAGTATTAGCCTCCGAAGACGGGAGAGGGAGACCGTATTTTTTTAGAACAGAGGTTACTTGTTACTCTAACTTGTCCTTATATGCACGAGCTCTGGTCAACTCCGATCGAAGATGCTTCAGTTCTTTCTCCTTCTTGTCACAGAGAAGCCTGAGGTTTTTCTCCTCGTTCGAAGATCTATGCAACTTGGACTCATAATGATGTAGTTAAGTCTTAAATTTGTCAAAGGCCTAAAGAAAAGAAGGATTGATTAGAAAAAAGGAGAAAATATGAAAGTGGAAAAATTGTAGTGCCACTAAAAACTTACAATTGAGCAAAGATGTTGAGCCTCCTCGAAGATTGAGCTCGCATCCACTGGGTCGGCCTCATCGATCCCGGTAAAACAACCTTTGAAGGGGTCGTTTTCACTCGGGACTCCGCCTAGCTCGGGCATTTTCAATTTTTGAGCGTCCCTAATGGCGTCCTCGAAGAAGGACGGAAATGACGGGGAATGACCTGTTGTCACGGTCTCGGGGAGATCACCCAAGGCACTCTGTTCAGGAAGAGAAGCTTCGAAGCTCGCTCCATTTGGAGTATTTCCCGAAGTTTGGGAAGCAGTCACCACATCGGGTGATACAAGGCCTTCATCCCTTCTTTCTTTTGAAGTTCCTTCTTCGAGTCTAGGGGCCTTGGTCTCAGCAGGCTGGATATACTCGGAAGATTTTCTGGTTTGAGTCACCAACGTCAAACCCTCCACCTCGTCACCTTCATCGTCCGTAGACTGGTGGACCGAGGCAATATCCATGTTGATGACGACGCTTTTCTTGCGCCTCTGAGCAGGCTCTGCTTTTCTTTGAGTGTCCTCTCTCTTCGAGGACCTTTTTCTCTTGTTGTCCTTCTTTGTCTTTGAGGCCGAATATCTTGCTTCCTCCCTGAGAGGGGGGGGCCTCATCTCGGAGAACTCATTGATACCTACGATAGAGGATTTAGGTCACATGAAGAAAGGTATTCTTGATAAGGGAAGAAATATTGTAACACTAACCGTGGTGTTTCACTTCCCACTTGCCCTTCGACAAGTCCCGCCACTTGCGTTTGTCGTACGATGACGTAGTAGCCAGTTTGCGGACCCAATCCTCGAGGTCGAGGACCGCATTAGGCATCCACGGGACTGCTGTATAAAAGGGAAAGGAATAATTGTACTAAGTTCAGCAAAAATTATAGAAAGAACTAAAACAAAGAACTCCACTCACGGTCGAAGTTCCATTTCTCGGGGAACGGCATGAACTCCTTGGGAATAACATCGACGGTCCTCACCCAGGTGAATCGGCTCATCCAACCCCGATCCTTGTCTTTGTCGTTACTGTCGAAGAAGGACTTGGTCGTTCGGCATTGGAGTTTGATCAAACCTCGGAAAATGGTGAGGTCGATATAATCGAACGAGGTGGCTGACGGTGAACTCGAGCCCGGTCTTCTTGACGAAGAACCTCATCATTATCACGATCCTCCAAAAAGATGGATGAATTTGGCTCAGGGTGACTTGATATATTTGGCAGAATTCAAGCACGAGCAGGTCGAGGGGACCCAACATAAAGGGGTATGTATATACCTCAGGAACCCCTCTACATAGGTTGTGATGTCCTCTTCGCGGGAAGGTATTTGCAGAAGGACCTCCTTTCCCCATTTGCACTCCCCCCTCACATCATCGAGGTTTCTTTCCTCAATTGATCTTTTTTATCTCGGTGCATGCTCTCGACGGCCGGGGACGTCGGGAGGTTTCTCGATTTTAAAGTTTTTCTTTAAGAAAATTGCTCGATATGATCTCGTGAAGCACCGACGGTTTACCACCGGCCATACGGGAAGTAGAAGAGGAGGTTGCTTCTTTCTGAGGAATGGACTTGGAATTTTTGGCCATTTCTTCTTTAGAAGAAGAAGAACGAAATGGTTGAACCGGCGAGGTTTTGAGTTAATCCGGCGGAGGAACTAGTGGGAAAAAGAAACTTATAAAGGAAAATAGGCATTGCAAGGTGGAAAAGTTCTTGATAAGAAGAGAAAGCAAGTATATATAGAGGTAGTCGGCGACTATTCATTGATATTGATGGATGACCGGCTCTGACGTGCACTCAAAGCTTTTGGGGAAGAGAACCGACGGGACGCTTCGGTCATTTCAACGCTTACGTCATAGGAATGACGCCATCATAAAGGACTTCGGGAATTCAAAATTTTTCTTATCATTTCATTCTAATAAACACGGAGACTATCTGTATACGGTCGAAATCAGAGAGCTCAATTTAGAAGGCTTAATCGTGCCCCGAGCTCGAGTTCAGGAAACCCGAAGTAAGACAAGTCTGGCCAGGATGTGCGCACCTCGGGAAGCAAATCGAGGACCTGATACGGTCTACCTCGAGACAGCACAATTTAGATGACACTCAAGGAAAAGCGGAAATCTCTCAAGGACACATGGATCAGGGCATAAATTGTGGGATAAGATTTGTACGAGTTAGTACAAGTTCGTACTAGGTTGTTATACAGCTGTACCAATAGAATTTTTTGTCATAATTGAAAATGTATTAGGATTTTTCCCTCCTGTATAAAGGGGACCCCAATCATTTGAAAGGATCGTCATATTCACTGCAATAGAACATTCTATTCTGCTTTTCTCATTTACTGTGCTCAACAATTGTTCTTCAGCTTTGTTGCTCTTAATTTATTGTTCATACTTTATTGTTCTTAACTCACCTCGAGACCCCCGGGGCTATCGAACTCGAGGTCCCTATTCCTTTGGAAACATTGGTTTGGTTCATCATTTCTTCTCATTCATACTTAATATTTCTTGTCTACTTACTAGTATTGAAATAAATCACATATTTTTAGAACCACAAATCAAATATAATTGTTATCACTATTTTTGAGGTAAACAAATATATTAAAAGTACAACTTTTATGGAAGGTGTTAACGTTTCCATTAATTTTTAAAAATATGAAAACCATTTGCTTGACCTTTAAAAGTGCAGCTTATACTACTATCCAACTTTCAAAACTTACGACCGAAAGCTCTATCCTAAGTTCACCCACTTAGTATAACTTCACTTTTCACTTATACTAGTGAAATTATTGTTGAATCATGGTATACTATGATTGTTGGTATGTTAAATGATATTCACGTTCTTAGTAAATTATATCATAATTACAGTTGAATAATGATATATCTATATATATATATATATATATATATATATATATATATATATATATATATTATGATTATTATGGAATAATGGTCTACTGTGATCACAGATATATATCTAAAATGATATTAACAATATTCTTGATATACTATAGAGGATTAACAATTGCATTTTGGTATACAATGAATCTATGTTTAAAAGTATTCATAATGAGAAACTTCAAATCTTATGTGGCGAACAACACACTCAATATTTTTCAGTAATTGAGTATTTTGAAAATTAATTTTAATTGAGTATTTTGAAAATTAATTTTAATTTAGTATTTAGGAAATCAAGTCCCCTCCCCCCCTTACATGAATACATGGGCGAAGATAACGGTTAGTTGACAAGGTCAAAGTGACTCGACAGAAGACGAGGACGAGGAGGAGCTCTCCTCTTTGAAGACTCTTGGTATGTTCGAGGATGAACGTTTGCTTAAGAAGGGGAGAATGTAACGACACAACCGATCGTTCTGAGCTTTAAGGTTCCATTCACCAGTCCGAGGCCTTGAGTGGTATCATATTGTGTATATTTATGACTTGTGTGCATGATCAGATTTGATTTATAGATATTTCGGGATGAATTTGGATGAGTGATTCTCACTTTAGAAGCTTAAGTTAAAAATATTGACCAAGGTTTGAATTTTGTGTAAATCACCCCGGAACGATGTTTTGATGGCTCTAATAGGTTCATATCGTGATTTTAGACTTGGACGTATGCTCGAAATTGAATTCGGAGGTCCATAGGTTGATTTGTGTTATTTTGCCGAAAATTGGCAACTTGAGGTTTAGAAGTTTGACTGTAGGTTAACTTTTGAGGAATTATATAAAGATCATAGGTTTATTTATTGTAATTGATTTGTCTTGCATAAATTGATGTTATTAAGTCGAATTTGATTAGATTTGAGCCGAGCTGAGGTGAATTGTAAAGGAAAAGCTATTTTTGAGTATTGATTGAGGGCCTTTGAGGTAAGTATCTTGTCTAATTTTGTATGGGAGAAACTACGGTAAGGATTGGATTGTTTACATTATTTGAACCACGTGAAAGACGTGTACTGTGATGACCCAAAGGGTCATTTTAAGAATTAAGACACTATTCTAGGCTCATTAGCCTTCAAAAAGATAAATTTTATTTATCTCGATTTACGTGCACAGTCCGGGTGTGAAACTGAAAAGATTTTATGTGAAAATAAGAGAAATAATAATTTTTAGAGTTAAATTTTTGGTTTTAATTGACTTTGGTCAACTTTATTAGTAAACGGACCCGGATCTGTGTTCCGACGGTCACGGGAGGTCCGCAGTAAAATATGGGACTTGGACATCTGCCTGGAATTGAACTTCGAGGTCCCTAGCTTTAGAAATTAATTTTTGAAGAAAACTGTTATGCTGGATTTTCAAGAAAATAAAGAATGGAATTAATGTTTGAAATCATTGGTATCGAGCCCGTATTTTGGTTCCGGAGCCCGGTACAGGTTTGTTATGATATTTAAGTCCTATCTATGAAATTTTGTGAGAATCAGAATTGATTTGACGCGATTCGAACGTCCGGTTGAGAAAATAGTGAAATTGAGGCGTTCTTGAGAAAATCATGAGTTCTTGAGGTTGAATTCATAGTTTTAAATGTTATTTTTGTGATTTGATTGCACGAGCAAGTCCGTATGATATTTCTAGACTTGCGTGCATGTTTAGTTTGGAGCCCCGAGGGCTCGGGTGAGTTTCGGATATGCCACGAAGTGTTTAGACTTAGAAAAGTTTCATAGCTGGTGTTTGGTGTCTGTCCAGGCCTCTGATCTCGCAATTGCGAGATCAGGCTTCGCAATTGCGAAGTTAACAGGCCTGGTAATTGCGAGACATTATATTGCAAATGCGAACAAGGCTTGGGAAGGCCATCCTCGCAAATGCGAGATTTACTTCCAAATGCGAAGACTGCCCAGCAAGCCCACTAGTCACAAATGCGACATTTAGGTCGCATATACGAAGGCAACAATAATTTCGAAGGGTTCGCAATTTGCATTTGCGATAACTGCAGCTTGTTAAGTGGGATTTTAGATGGGATTTTTACCCATTTTTCAATTTTCTCAAACCCTAAACCTCCATAGGCGATTATTCAAAGACTTAAACTCCTCCAAATCATAGGTAAGTGATTCCTAACTACTTTCTTTTATTCCTTTACAACTTTTTACAAGATTTCAACCAAAAACCTAGAACTTTCATGGTAAAAAGTTGGGATTTTTTGGTAGAACTTAGGAACTTCGAAATTTGGGAATTTAGACCTCGAATTGAGGACGGATTCCAAAACAAATTGTATATCCATGCTCGGGCGAGAATGGGTAAATGGATTTTGGTCCGAACATCGAGTTTAGACCATGCGGGCCCAGGGTCGATTTTGTCTTTTGATTGGAGAACACGGGAAAACCATAGTTTTTCATTAAAATTAATTCCTTTAGCAATAATTGATGATATTGAACCAATTACGATTAGATTCGAGCGGGTTAGAGGAAAATTCTAAAGAAAAAGTTGCGATTGAGCAGTGAGTGGCATGCGGAATTAAGGTAACTGTTTGGTTTAACCTTGATTTGAGGGAATAGGAATCCCCAACTTAAATTGTATGTGAAATTTCATGTGTGTGGTGTATAGGTGAGTGACGAGTATCTATGCACCATCAAATTATCTGTTTAACATGATCCCTTCCCCGATTCCAATTCACTATATTTATGTCTTGATTGTTTTAGTGATTTCGATGCCTCCATGTCTACTTGTTTTCGTCAACTTGTTGTTAAATATTGTTTCATGTATTTGGAAGTGTTAGTTGATCCCTTGGCTTCATTGTGGTACAAAAAGGGTTGAGCTGCTTGACAGTGTTTTACGATACACTCCGGTTGGTTTCATCGTGAAATGATAATTGATGAAGTTCATGAACAGTACAGCTTTCTACTTACAATTGTTGAGACATAAATATTGTGTAAGGATTTGACCTAAATTGTGAAATCCTTTTATATATATATAAATAAAGAGATGTGATTGTCTGGTGGGAGTGGGTTGCACGCCGCAACAAGGAGTAATAAGGGAGGACAGGTGGGATCAGGTTGCACGCCGCAGTAGGAGAAATAAGGGTGATATATATTGGGAGGAGCAATAAGGGTGGACAGGTGGGAGCAGGTTGCGCGCCTCAACAAGGATCAATAAGGGAGGATATTCATGTTTTACTGATAAAGACTGGAAAACTTACTGTTTTATTCTATTGTTCCCATACTCTGCTTTTACTGTTATTTTAAATTGAAACTTGGAAATTTTCATGAGGATTGGTTATAGCTGAGATCTGAAAAAGTTAACTGAGTTATTTTATTAATTGTTTCAAGTTACCGTTTAATTAGTTTATTATTTCCTTCTTGCTTTAATATACATTGTATCCAGGTTATGTTATAAATGCCCCGCCGTAGCCTCATCACTACTTCATCGAGGTTAGGCTCGGCACTTACCACTACATGGGGTCGATTGTACTGATATTGCACTCTGTACTTCTTGTTCAGATCCAGGTTCTGTCCGGAGTTGAGTTATCAAGTAGTAGCGGAGCATTTGTACGGAGACGCGAGGTAGATCTGCTGGCGTCCACATATTCCTGGAGTCTTCTCTATATTATTTAGATTGTTGTTTTATTTCATTCAAAGTAGATATATATTTCTTTCAGCCAAATACATGTAGTATTCTTTAGTAGTTTGTGAATTTTGACTCCAGACCTTGGGTAGTTAGATATTAGTGTCAGCTCGAGTTACGTTAATTATTTCATATATTATTTTGGATTCATTTATTTAATAATATCATACTTCGTATTATACTTTAATTGTTTTAAATGTTGAATCCCTCTAATATTGGCTTGCCTAGCAAGTATGGTGTTAGGCGCCATCACGATTGCGAGGGTTTGGATTTGGGTCGTGACAAGTTGGTATCAGAGCACTAGGTTGCCTAGGTCTCACAATTCATGAACAAGCTTAATAAAGTCGAAGAGATCGGTACAGAGACGTCTGTACTTATCTCTCAGAGGCTATAAAGTTAGGAACAAACTCAATTTTTATTCATACCCTATCGTGCGATTCTTGTTATCTCTAATATTGATTGAACTCTTCTATTCTCTCGCAGATGGAGAGAACATGTGCTTCCTCTTCCGCTGACCAACAATCAGGTCCTCCAGCAACAGCAGCTCCTATTAGGGGCAGAGGCTGAGGCCCTGCCAGGGGCCGATGCAGGGGCAGAACTCAGCCTATTGCCTATGCAGCAGCTCTAGATGCGGAGCCCCAGATAGATATTGATGAGGGGGCTCCATCTCAAACCGTTCCAGCGGGACCAGCTCAGGTCTCAAAGGGGTTTATTGCTACCCCGGTGCTTCAAGATGCTTTGGTACGATTAGTGGGAATTATGGAGAGTGTAGCCCAGACTGGCGCACTCCCTGTGGCAGCAGCCGTATCTCAGGATGGAGTAGGGGTCCAGACTCCTGCTACCCACACTCCTGATCAGACTACTCCATAGATTCAGACCCCAGCAGCCAATCCAGCTAGGGTAGTTCATCCAGTTACTGCAGCACCGCTTGTTGATGGAGAAGTTATGTCCTCCGATGCTTTGTGGATACTGGACAGGTTTATCAAGCTTTTCCCTGTTCATTTTAGTAGTGCTACTTCAGAGTATCCTCAGGAATATCTTGATAGTTGCCATGAGGTTCTTCGGAACATGGGTATTTTGGAGACCAATGGGGTAAACTTCACCGCTTTTCAGATGATTGGTTCCGCCAAGAAATGGTGGAGGGATTATTTGTTGACTAGACCAGCTGGGTCACTTGCTCTGACTTGGGATCAGTTTTCGCATCTCTTTTTGGAGAAGTTTTTGCCTATCACTACTAGAGAGGAGCGTCGCCGTCAGCTTGAGCATCTTCAGCAGGGTAGCATGACCGTCACCCAGTATGAGACTCGATTCGTGGATTTGGCCCGACAATCTATTTTTTGTTACCCATAGAGAGATAGAGGGTCAGGAGATTTATTGAGGGCCTCAGCCGATCAGATTGCAGATGGCTAAGGAGACAGGGAGCGAGATTTCCTTTCAGGATGCGGCCAATGTGGCCAGGAGAGTCGAGATGGTTCTCGGATTGGGAGGTCAAGGGTCAGACAAGAGACCTCGCCATTCCGGTGGATTCAGCGATGCCTCATCTAGAGGCGGAGTTTCTTTTAGCAAAGATCATTCTTCCAGGTCATTCCATTCAGCACTTCAGACTTCACATGGTACTTCTGGTGGTCGTGGTTCTTATACGCCTCCTTATGCTCAGCCAGCCTATAGTGCTCCATCAGCTCCTATCAGAGCACCTCCTCTGCAAAGTTATTATCATGGTCAGTCAGCTCGTCAGGGACATCCTCTATATCAAGAGGGATGCTTTGAGTGTGGGGAATATGGGCATGTTCGGAGAGCTTTTCTGAGATTTTTGGGTAATCAGCATCAGTACCAGGGTTCTCGTGCCATAGTTCCGGCACCAGCTGCAGCACCACCTGCCCAGCCAGCCAGGGTAAGGGTCAGGTAGCCAGGGGTAGGGGTCAGATTGTTAGAGCTGGAGGTCAGGCCGCTAGGGGTGAACTCCAGCCCGCTAGAGGTGGAGGTCCGCCTATTAGAGGTCCTCCTAAAGACGTGGTTCAAGGTGGCAGGGCCCAGCCCCGATTGTATGCATTTTCAGCCAGACCTGAGGCGGAGTCCTCCGATGCTGTTATCACAGGTACCGTTTCAGTTTGCAATAGAGATGCCTCGGTTTTGTTTGATCTGGGGTCTGCTTATTATTATGTATCATCTTATTTTGCTTCGTATTTGGTTGTGCCCCGCGATTCCTTGAGTGTCCCTATTTATGTGTCTATACCCGTAGGGGATTCTTTTGTTGTAGATCGTGTGTATCATTCGTGTGTAGCCGTTATTGAGGGTCTTGAAACTAGTGTAGAAATTTTGCTTCTTGACATGGTCGATTTTGACATCATATTGGGCATGGATTGTCTATATCCTTATTATGCCATCTTGGACTGTCACGCCAAGACAGTTACTTTAGTGTAACGACCTGGCAGGTCGTTCCGAGAGTAATAGCCTCGTTTCCCACGGTTCTGCTTCATTATATTCGGTTCATCTTCATTACGTTGTGTTAGATTGGTTGGTTCGGGTTCGGAGCAATTTTTGGAGAGAAATGAGACACTTAGTCTCTTAAATTGGCTTAATAATTGGAAAAGTCAACTAGGAGTTGACTTATTGGTAAACAACCTCAGAATGTAGATTTTATGGTTCGTATAGCTTCGTTAGGTGATTTGGGACTTAGGAGTGTGTTAGGAATGTGGTTTTGATGTTCGGTGTAGAATTAGGTTTGACTTGACGAAAGTTAGTTTTTGGCGATTTCCTATCGGCAATGCAAAATAGGCTATAGGGGTCCGAATGGAATTTTGGAAGTTGGAGCATGTTCGTAGTGTCATTTTTGGTAAGTGTGCAAATTTTCAGGTCAATCGGAAGTGTTTTGGATGGTTTCAGCATCTTTGGTGAAATTTAGAAGTTTCAAAGCTCATAGGCTTGAATCTGAGGTGAATTTGATGTTTTTGCGTTGTTTTTGGTGTTTCAAAGGCTCTTCTAAGTTTGAATAAGGTTATGGGATGTGTTGGTATGATTGGTTGAGGTCCCGAGGGCTTCGGGTGAGTTTCGGGTGATTAACGGATCAATTTTTTGTCTTGAGTGATGGCAGATTTTTCTGGTGTTTTGGTTTTGGTTTTCTCCTATACGATCGCGTAGGGATTCCTGCGATCGTGTAGGCTTAGCAGAGGGGGATGGGTAAGTTTTTATATTCGATTTCGGAATGAAGGATGCGATCACGTGAGAGGGGATCCTTGGGTCTTCGTGAACACGTGGCCTTGTTTGTGTTCGTGTAGAGGAGAGTGAGCTAGTGAGGAATGGAAGGATTTGTGTTATGCGGTCGCGTGGGAAGGGCCGCGATCGCGTGAGTTGTGAAGGCAGTGTTTCACCATCGCGTAGGGTAAGTAGAGGGGCCGTGTTATGTTGTGTCCCGCGATCGTGTGGCTTTTTCCGCGATCGCGATGAGGGGAGCGCCTGGGCAGTGTATTTAAAAAGCCGTCTTCACGATTTTTAGCCAATTTTATCACCATTTTTGGGCGGATTCGAAGCTCTTGGGAGAGTTTAAAGAGGGAATCAAAGGAGGAACACTTGGAGGTAATATTTTTGACTTCATAACTCGATTCTATGTTGTTTTCTAAGTAATTAAACCTGAAATTAGTTGGATTTAAACCCAAAATTTGGGGAAGTTAGGGCATGAGAAATTGGGAATTTAATTGAGTAATTGAAGGGGCTATTGTGGTCCGATTTTGATGTTCTTGGTATGTATAGACTCGGGAAAGGATGAGGATTCTTGTGATGCAATTTTTATAGAATTCTGAGACGCGGGCTCGGGGGCCAGGTTTGGCCATTTTCGGTAATTTTGGTTAAATTTGATATTTTTCGAATGGGTTTCGTCTTCCTAGCATATTTTGATGTTATTAATATGGTTTTGGTTAGATTCGGAGTAATCGGGAGCTGATTCCAGAGGCAAGAGCATCGCGGATTAGTATTTGGGCCGGTTTGAGGTAAGTAATGATTGTAAATCTTGTCCTGAGGGTATGAAACCTCGGACTTCGTATTTTCTCACTATTTTCGGAGTGGCGCACATACCAGATGACGAATGTGTGGCGTGCACTGATTGTGGATTTGGACTTGGTCCTTCCCGTGGCAACTATTGAGTTGCGTATTTACTTTTAAATCATATATTAAATCGTGTTTAAAGACTATTGTTATACTTGGGATGTAAGCCATGTTTGGGGCCTTGTGTCGACTTGTTTAGACCCCTTGGGGGCTTCTACTATTTTTCCTGACTGTGTTGACTTTTGATTTACACTCAGTCGTATTATGTTTAACTGATTTCGAAACTCAGCCTTCTTTACACTATTTTGAGATATAAAATGATGTTCTGGGTCGAGTACCCCGTTTTACTGATAGCCCGAGGGGATTTTTGAGAGTTTATGACTGAGTGAGGCTGAGGGCCTGATTGTGAGGATATTATATGCCACGAGGTGGCTTGATATTAGCGCTTGGGCTGAAGGAGCCCCTTCGGAGTCTGTACACACCCCTAGTGAGCGCAGGTACCTACTGAGTACGAGTGCCTAGTGTCGGGTGACGAGTGATTGGGAGGTATGAGTGACAGTGAGGTTGCCCGAGAGGCTGATTATGAGTGACTGTGAGGTATGCCCGAGGGGCTGATTTTGAGTGATGTTACACCTGAGGGGCAGTTTCTGATACATGTTTTTCCCGAGGGGCTACTTATGATTTTACCACTTTCACTCTGAACTTATGAAATAAGTTTTGCCCAAGAGGCTTTTTATGATTTTTTTATCATTTTTACACTAAACTTATTGAAAGTTATGTTGAAACTGGTCGCAAGTATATTATTCCCAAATGATTCTTACTGAAATCGGATTTTAAGCGTGATGATTTAACGTATGTAAAGAAAGACTGTGCTTATTGTGAAATGATGATTTGACTTTATGTGTCTCTTACTGCTCAGACCTGATTTATTTTCATTATTACTGAGTTGGCGTACTCACATTACTCCCTACACCTTGTGTGCAGATCCAGGTGCTAGGGCAAAGTGAGTTGTGTATCTGTACCAGAGACTTCTCGGAGATTTTGTGAGGTAGTTGCACGCGTCCGCAGCCCTACTCTCTCTCCTGCTTACTATTATAGAGTTTATTTTCTAGAGTCGTATATTTTCTGTAGATGCTCATGACCAGTGATTTCGGGATCTCGGGATTGTATTTAATATTTGGTGTAGCTTTATCTATTTTAAAATGTTTAAACGAACCTTTATGGGTTATCAGTTTAATAATGATATAAATTAAAGATTATTTACGATTTGAGTGTGGATTTGGTTAGCCTAGTTCCACGATAGGGGCCATCACGACTAGTTTAGATTTGGGGTCGTGAAAAGTTAGTATCAGAGCGCTAGTTTATATAGGACTCACCGGTCATGAGCAGGTTTAGTAGAGTCTTGCGGATCGGTACGGAGACGCCCGTACTTATCTTTAAGAGGCTACAGAACCCTTAGGAAAAATATCACATTCCTGAATTCTTGTCGTGCGAATCCATTTTATTCAGCCAAAAGCGTAACTCTTTGAATTCCTTTCATGTATTTGAATGCGCACGTAAGAGTTTGGTATCAGCTGTGCATCGACGGCTAGTGACTTCCATGGATGAGATGTGATTTTAGTATTTTGATAATGGGCCAGTCTGGAGGACATGAAGTCGAGTTCATTCTGTGGCTTGAGTGCTAAGATTTCGATTGTGTGAGCCATATATTTGGGACTTATATGTCCGTTGGTGTCCTTATTTACGGGAATTTGTGACTGGATATCTATGTGGTGAGTGTGATCTGAGGGTGATATGTGTTCATATTGTTTGATTATGACAAAAGGATTGGCTGGATATGTGGAAAGAACTATTAGGTGTTTGATTTCTGTCTCGAGTTGGCATATGGCTTCGAGTTGTGAGTTGGATGACCTCTTATGTTTCTTAGTTGTGGAGTGAAGCAGATCTTTCTGTTGTGTTATGAGTTCTTGATGATGTCTTTTGAGCTAAACAACGCCCCAACAGTGTTCATGTATTTGATTAACGGTGTATTTTCGTCGTGTTAGCACTCCTTTGTTATTGTATTCATTGATGGCATCCTGGCGTACTCACGTAGCCAGGAGGAGCATACCTAGCATTTGAGGAGGGTATTATAGAGATTGATTGAGGAGAAGCTTTATGCTAGGTTATCCAAGTGTGAATTTTTGGCTCAGTTCAGTAGCATTCTTGGGGCACGTGGCGTCCAGTGAGGGTATTCAGGTGGTCAAACGAGTGTGGAGAGAGCTTCCAGAAGCTCAAGATTTCTTTGACCACCGCTCCAGTGTTAGTTCTGCCATCAGCTTCAGGTTCTTATACCGCGTATTTGTGATGCCTCGAGGGTAGGCGTTGTTTGTGTTTAGATGCAGAAGGATAAAGTGATTGCGTAATAGCTATGAGTTTCGGAAGGGTATAGATAGAGATCAGTTTGAGGCTAATCAGGCAAGGCTATTTCCCGTGGGGTGTCCTGAGGTTGTGTGATCCTTGTGTTGTTTTGTAGCAAGTTCTATTTTACCAGTAATTTATATATGTTGCAATTTGAGTTTAGATCACTTGTGGGAGTTGGCACGGCTATTGCAATGGTGAATGCAAGGTTGGAGATGATTTAGGATGTTTAATGGTTTGAGTAATATATGAGCTTATGAAGGATTTAGTTGAATCCCACTGCGGTATTGTGGTAGTGATAGCGTATGGGCATTGTGAGTTATTGTTTGTTTTGATCTATGGCTTTGAGCCAAGTGGGGGAGTCTGCTAATGATTAGTTGGTTGCCCGATTATGTGTTGTATTGGTTTCAGTTTGGGGTATACTGGTGGATCAGTTATGACCTGCAGAGGTGGAGTTTGAGAATGACTCGAGTAATGGAAATTTATGGATACAGGTTGTATTTTACTCTATGGGGATATGAGTCTTATTGTATGATTGAGTTGTTATTTGTAAAGGAAGTAGTGTGCGTAAAGTAGGAATTTGCTTGGTTGCCTAGGGGTGTGGGTTACTCCCTTGGGTGTTGGTGTATTAATGGGGTACAGGTCGTGCGATTTGCTTGATCAGTTTAATTGAGAATTTGTGTAGAGTGGGTGACTCTCGAGAATGGTTCTGATGGATTCAGGGTTTATATATCATTGTGGATTTTACATTACGGTATCATGAAAGGGAAGGATAGTTCGAGTTCATCAAAAGTCTCTTTAGAGTAAGTATTTGAGATGTGGTACTTTGGGGCGCTTGAGAGATATTCAGCGGTTTATGAGCCTTAGGGCGATGTGGTTCTGTGCTAGGGTCTCGCGTGGTGATTTATGGTTGAGGATTTCGGTACTATGGTAGGGAGAAAGAATCAATAGGAAGGTAATTCATAAGGGACTCAGAGAAATAGGACAGCTTGGTAGTGGATTGGATCAGCATGGTAATGGGGTAAGATTGGTACTTTGGGTGATTATGATGTGGTAATTTTCTACGTAGGATTCATGGCAATGCTTTTGGGTCTTTGCGACCTGCGTAGCTTAGTTGAGTTAGAGGGATTCAGTCTTGACGGTTTGGTTAAGTGCAAATGGATTTTTGAGAGTTCTAGATGGTTTCTACCGTAGTTTGAGATGCATATTTTCTACGGGTGTATGGGGCATGTGGCATAATGGGTGCGATGTGTGGTGTAGTATGGAGATTGCGGATGCTAGGTCACGATGCGATTTGAAAGGAAGGTTCTGAATTCTTAGGTGGCTTGAACGATCTTAGATGATCAGGTAGATGACGTTACTTTTAGAAATGGCTCGAAGAAGGTATGAGTTTCAGAAGAGGCATTGTGTTTTGATTTATGGATACTTCATTGGTGTGGCGGTACTCTCCTTGCTGGTCAGCTGCGGGTATTAAAATTTGACCTTATAACACATACAGATTGTAGGGGTATCCCTCATGGTATGATCGTGTATTGGGGAAGTATTAGATATTTAGGCGACGGAGTTGAGATTGGATATGGTGATTTGTGTGCTTGGAGGGTTTTGAGTCTGGGGACTCGAATGAGGAGATGATCTCACAGTTGAGGGTTATAGAGATGTAGCCAAGGTTATCCAGGGGTTAGTGTGTTGTGATTCAGTCATTATGGACCTTCGGAGGGTCATTTGTCTATTGTGTATGACCAGAGTTGATTAGGGTTCATTGGTAGGCCCAGTATGGGTGTGTGTTCTGCACCGGGTCGGAATTGTTGGCTCCGAATTGCTATTGTTGAGGGATGTACCATTCGATTGTCATTGAGTTTATTCGGGTTCTGGAGTGATGTATGAGTTACCTCCGGTGTTGCGAGGAGTTGTGATCGTTGGTTATAGGCACATATGGTGCAGCTCTGATTGGGCTTTATAGCTAGATTTGAGTAAAGTAAGTAATTGGGTATTACGGGATTGAGACGTGTTGGTTATGTTATTGCGGGTTCGTATGGCATGGTATCGTTCGATTCCCCGCAGTTAGGGCAATGCACTTTGAGTATTTGATGTCGAGTTGCGCATGGTTATCGATTTCGATCAAGGTGACTTGGAGTAATTCATGTGGACCAGCGTGTGGATGGGATCACGCATTGTAGCGGAGTTATGTGGAGGTATGATCCTTGGAGTCAGATTCGTGTGTTTTTATTTTTCGATGAGTGAAAGGCTCTTAGCATGGCGTTGTGACGGTAATTGTTAATAGCGGGATAGTCCTCTCATGTGAATCTTTTATATAATTTGATTACATTGGGATGTTGCTATTGAGTGCATGAGTTGCACAGGTTATGGCTTTGAATTGTATTGATGTGTCATGTCATCAGAGTGGTCATTTTGGATGAGAAGAGGTCTTTGGACCTAGAATGAATACTGTCAGAATTGTCTACAGCATAGTTGGAAGGATAAATATTGGTAGTCGGCTTAGAAATCTGCTATAATTCCTATTTGGAAAAGGGGAGCTTCATGTCTGACTGATCGGACGAATGGTTGCTATTTTCTACGTGTTTCTTTCACCATCGTCACCTTATGAGACTGTTAAAGCAAGGCTTTTCTTGATAAGAGGTTATTTACCGGTATTGGGTTGTTTTGAGCAGCTATTGTGATTAGGAGTTATCTCTATGAGTGTTTGAGTCATGCGATATATTATGTGATTACATCTGGGGTTACGTATATTGCTTGATTCAGCGTGTTTAGACTTATTCAGTTTATAGTTGTCGAATTTTGATCTTGTAAATTATTTTAGAAGTGGGAACTTGTTTCTAAGGTTTATGGGTCAGGTTGGATTTCGAAATTTCAACTGTGTTGTGCTATTGGACCTATATAGGATAAGGTGACGTGGGATCACCCCCGGGTATGTGCATGCTGAGATTACGCGGCAATTTGATGGTGTTGGAGAACTACTCTTGGCACGTTCGAGGACGAACGTATGTTTAAGTGGGGGAAGATGTAACGACCCGGACGGTCGTTCCGAGAGTAATAGTCCTGATTCCCCATTTCTGATTCATTATATGTGGTTCAGCTTCATTACGTTGTGTTAGATTGGTTGGCTCGGGTTCGGAGCGATTTTTGGAGAGAAATGAGATACTTAGTCTCTTAAATTGGCTTAATAGTTGGAAAAGTTAACTGTGACTTGACTTATTGATAAACGACCTCGGAATGTTGATTTTATGGTTCGGATAGCTTCGTTAGATGATTTGGGACTTAGGAGTGTGTTCGGAATGTGATTTTGATGTCCAGTGTAGAATTAGGCTTGAATTGGCGAAAGTTAGGTTTTGGCGATTTTCGGTCAGCAGTGGAAAATAGGCTATAAGGGTCGGAATGGAATTTCGGAAGTTGGAGCAATTCCAAGCCCACCTCATGGTTGTCATCGCTCGAAGAAAGGGGGGATTGGTTTGAATAGCCCTATTTCCTAGTGTCATTTTGGGTATGTGTGCAAATATTTAGGTCAATCAGAAGTGTTTTGAATGGTTTCGGCATCTTTGGTGAAATTTAGATGTTTCAAAGTTCATAGGCTTAAATCCGAGGTGAATTTGATGTTTTTGCGTTATTTTTGGTGTTTCGAAGGCTCGACTAAGTTTGAATAAGGTTATGGGATGTGTTGGTATGATTGGTTGAGGTCCCGAGGGCCTCGGGTGAGTTTCGGGTGGTTAACGGATCAATTTTGGTCTTGAGTGATGGCAGATTTTTCTGGTGTTTTGGTTCTGGTTTTCTCCTATGCGAACATGTAGGGATTCCTGCGATCGCATGAGAGGGGAGCCTTGGTTCTTCGCAAACGCGTGGCCTTATTTGCGTTCGCGTAGAGGAGAGTGAGCTGGTGAGGAGTGGAAAAATTTGTGTTTTGCGGTCGCGTGGGAAGGGTCACGATCGCATGAGTTGTGAGGCAGCGTTTCGCGATCGCGTAGGGTATGTTGAGGGGTTGTGCTTTGTTGTTTTTCGCAATCGCGTGGCTTTTTCCATGATCGCGATTAGGGGAGCGCCTGGGCAGCGTATTTAAAAAGCCATCTTCACGATTTTTAGCCCATTTTTTCACCATTTTTGGGCGGATTCGAATCTCTTGGGAGAGTTTAAAAAGGGAATCAAAGGAGGAACACTTGGAGGTAAGATATTTGACTTCATAACTCGATTCTATGTTATTTTCTAAGTAATTAAACCTGAAGTTAGTTGGATTGAAACCCAAAATTTGGGGAAGTTAGGGCATGAGAAATTGGGACTTTAATTGAGTAATTGAAGGGGCTATTGTGGTCCGATTTTGATGTTCTTGGTATGTATAGACTCGGTAAAGGATGAGGATTCTTGTGATGCAATTTTTATAGGATTTCTAGACGTGGGCCTGGGGGCTGGGTTTGGCCAATTTCGAGAACTTTGGTTAAATTTGATATTTTTTGAATGGGTTTCGTCTTCCTAGCATATTTTGATGTTATTAATATGGTTTTGGTTAGATTCAGAGCAATCGGGAGCCGATTTGAGAGGCAAGAGCATCACGGATTAGTATTTGGGCCGGTTTGAGGTAAGCAATGACTGTAAATCTTGTCCTGAGGGTATGAAATCCCAGACTTCGTATTTTCTCACTATTTTCGGAGTGGCGCACATGCCGGATGACGAGTGTGTGGCATGTCTTGATTGTGGATTTGGACTTGGTCCTTCCCGTGGCAACTATTGAGTTGCGTATTTACTTTTAAATCATATGTTAAATTGTGTTTAAAGACTATTGTTATATTTTGGCTGTAAGCCATGTTTGGGGCCTTGTGCCGACTTGTTTAGACCTCTTGGGGGCTTTTACTGTTTTTCCTCACTGTGTTGACTTATGATTTACACTCAGTCGTATTATGTTTAAGTGATTTCGAAACTCAGCCTTATTTACACTATTTTGAGATATAAAATGATGGTTTGGGTTGAGTACCCTGTTTTACTGATAGCCCGAGGGGCTTTTTGAGAGTTCTGACTAAGTGAGGTCAAGGGCCTGATTGTGAGGATATGATATGCCACAAGGTGGCTTGATATTAGCGCTTGGGCTGAAGGAGCCCCTTCGGAGTCTGTACACATCCCCAATGAGCGCAGGTACCTACTGAGTGCGAGTGCTGAGTGCTAGAGCCGAGTGACGAGTGATTGGGAGGTATGAGTGACTGTGAGGTTGCCCGAGGGGCTGATTATGAGTGACTGTGAGGTATGCCCGAGGGGCTGAATCTGAGTGATGTTACGCCCGAGGGGTAGTTTTTGATACATGTTTTTCCCGAGGGGCTACTTATGATTTTACCACTTTCACTCTGAACTTATGAAATATGTTTTGCCCGAGAGGCTTTTTATGATTTTTTATCATTTTTACACTAAACTTCCTGAAAGTTATGTTGAAACTGTTGGCAAGTATATTCTTCCCAAATGATTTTTTAAGCGTGATGATTTAACGTATACACTGTTGGAAAGAAAGATTGTGATTATTGTGAAATGATGATTTGACTTTATGTGTTTCTTACTGCTCAAACCTGATTTATTTTCATTACTACTGAGTTGGCGTACTCACATTACTCCATGCACCTTGTGTGCAGATCCAGGTGCTAGGGCATAGTGAGTTGTGTATCTGTACTAGATATTTCTCAGAGATTTTGTGAGGTAGTTGTACGCGTCCGCAACCCTTCTCTCTCTCCTGCTTACTATTATAGAGTTTATTTTCCATAGTTGTATATTTTCTGTAGATGCTCATGACCAGTGACTCTGGGATATCGGGATTGTATTTAATATTCAGTGTAGCTTTATTTGTTTTAAAATATTTAAACAAAACCTTTATGGGTTATCAGTTTATTAATGATATAAATGAAAGATTATTTACAATTTGAGTGTGGATTTTGTTGGCATAGTTCCACGATCGGCGCCATCACGATTGGTTTAGATTTGGGGTCGTGACATTTAGATTTTCTAGGGTTGCCTTGATTAGAATGGAAAGGGGCTCCTAGTCATTCTCCTAGCAGAGTGATTTCTTATGCCAAGGCTCGTCGCATGGTTGAGAAGGGATGTTTGGCTTATTTGGCTCATATTTTTTATTCTAATTGTGAAGTCTCTGCGATAGATTCGGTGCCATTGTTCGTGAGTTTCCCGAGGTGTTTTCAATAGACCTGTTGGGGATGCCACCCGACAGGGATATTGATTTTTGCATTGATGTGGCTCCTGGCACTCAGCCTATTTCTATTCCTCCATACCGGATGGCCCCACCAGAGTTGAAAGAATTGAAAGAACAGTTGCAAGACTTGCTTGATAAGGGCTTCATTAGGCCTAGTGTCTCGCCCTGGGGTGCACTGGTTTTGTTCGTGAAGAAGAAGGATGGGTCGATGAGAATGTGTATAGACTACCGGCAGTTCAATAAAGTCACCGTCAATAATAATTATCCATTACCGAGAATTGATGATTTATTTGATCAGCTTTAGGGTGCCAGGTTGTTTTCAAAAATTGATCTGAGATCGGGCTACCATCAGTTGAAGATTAGGGCATCTGATGTTCCTAAGACAACGTTTCGGACGAGGTATGGGCACTATGAATTTCTGGTGATGTCTTTTGGTTTGACTAATTCCCCAGCAGCCTTTATGGACTTGATGAATCAGATTTTCAAGACTCATCTGGATTCCTTAGTAATAGTGTTCATTGATGATATTCTAATATACTCCCGCAGTCGGGAGGAACATGAGAAACACCTCCGAATAGCGGTCCAGACTTTGAGGGATAATCAGTTGTATGCTAAATTTTCAAAGTGTGAGTTATGGTTGGATTTAGTATCTTTCTTGGGTCACATCGTATCAGTAGAGGTTATTCAGGTAAATCCTAAGAAGATAGAGGCAGTCAAGAACTGGCCTAGACCCACTTCAGCCTCGGAAATCATGAGCTTCTTGGGTTTGGCAGGTTACTATCGTCAATTTATGGAGGGGTTTTCATCTATAGCAGCCCCAATGACCAAATTGACCCAAAAAGGTGCCTCATTCAAATGGTCGGACGAGTGTGAGGCGAGATTTCAGAAGCTCAAGACAGCCTTGACTTCAGCATCGGTGTTGGTGTTACCATCAGTTTCAGGATCTTTCACGGTATATTGTGATGCTTCCCGTGTTGGGCTTGGAGCAGTATTGATGCAGGAGGGCAGGGTGATTGCATATGCGTCTCGGCAGTTGAAAGTTCATGAGAAGAATTACCATGTCCATAACTTAGAGTTGGCAACCATTGTTCACGCATTGAAAATATGGAGGCACTATCTTTATGGTGTGCGGTGTGAGGTTTACACGGATCATCGCAGTCTCCAGTACTTTTTCAAGAAAACTGATCTTAATTTGAGACAGAGGAGATGGTTAGATTTATTGAAGGATTATGACATCACTATATTATATCATCTGGGTAAGGCCAATGTGGTGGCCGATGCATTGAGTAGGAAGGAAATGAGTATGGGTAGCCTTGCATTCATTCCAGTCGATGAGAGACCATTAGCTTCAGACATTCATACTTTAGCTAATCAGTTCGTGAGGTTGGATATTTTGCCCAGCTGTGTTTTAGCTTGTACATTCGCTCGATCTTCCTTATTTGAGCGTATCAGGGATCGGCAAGATGGTGACCTGCATTTGATGGTCCTTAGGGACACAGTTCGGCATGGTTGTGCCAAGAAGGTTACAGTTGGAGATGACAGTGTTCTGAGAATGCAGGGTCGTATATATGTGTTGTATGCGGATAAAATCGTAGAGCCCGATTTTATGATCATTATGGAATTCCATAGCCCGTCTTCAGAGGGCTCGAAGCACAGTTTGACATTTGACATCGAGGAAGCATATCGAGGATTCTCTACGCTCGACCTCGGGGCGGTATAAATCGATGACCATCATGGAAAATCGGGAAATTCCCAAAAGGCACGTGGTTAAAGCTGACCAAGTCCGCAAGAATAGTACAAGTCTGTACCGTGACATTAAATAGTTGCACCAGCTACATTTCCTTGTAATAATTACACATGTACTATGTTGGTATCCCCCTCTTATATAAAGGGGACCCTTGTCATTTTGTAAGATATATGATATTCAATACAAGAACAAGAACATTCTCTGCCCTCTAACTCAAACATTCTCTACAATTGTTCCATTGATTTATTGTTGTCAATTCATCGTGTTCATTGATTGTTCTTCACTTATTGATTATTGTTAATCATAAAAAGGCCATCTTCGAGGCCCATTAAGCTATTAATCCTTCATCGATCGCCCCCTGTCGAGCACTCGAGTTCGACTCTGAGGCCCAGTTTCGGCTCGCTCGAGACCCCGTCTCTCAATAGCTCGGTCTATATATCACTACTTTCCTTTGTTATTATCACACTTTCCTTACTTATATTTAGCATCTATTTCCTAACAAATAGTACTAAAATAGATCACATATTTTTAGAACCAAAAAAAATCAGATATAATTGTAATTACCATTTTTACGGTAAATAGTTGGCGCCCACCGTGGGGCTACAAATAATAGTGATTGTTTTAGTGCTGGTTTTCTAAAAGCACAAGTTATTCTTTACACTTTTTCTTGTCGAAGTATCTTCAATTCCAGGTCATAAAATGTCTAACTTAGTGAATGCACATGAAAACAACAGTCCTGAGGATCATGGAGAGAACGGTACAGCTGCTTCAGGCGCCAGTGTACCACCGCAAAACCCTGAAGGGGCACCAGTACAAATCCCCGTTGATGAAGGCTCACGCAATGCTCGACATGTCGATGTAAGCTCTCATACAGACGGATGTGTGCACGAAAGAGACCAACATGAGGCACAAAGAGCCCCTGCTCGAGGGGAAAGAGTAGTTAGCCTTCATGTCATTTTTGAGATGTTACAAGCACAACAAGTGGCTATCGCTCAGCTACAAATCCATCAAAAACTCCAAGCACAGCACCACCGAAAACGGCTCCTCGAGTCGAACAGGCACCATAAAGGTCGAGCAATAATGGGTTAGCAGTCGACCCCTCTATTATGAAGATGCTCGAGGACCTCACAAAGAGGATTGAATCAGGCGAAAAGAAGATAGAAGATAACGACAAAAAGGTGGAGACCTATAACTCGAGGGTTGATCAGATCCCAGGCGCACTCCCGATTCTGAAGGGTGTAGATTCAAAAAAGTTCGTGCAAAAGTCATTCCCATCAAGTGCGGCTCCGAAGCCCATCCCGAAGAAATTCAGAATGCCCGATCTCCCGAAGTACAACGGGACCTCGGACCCCAATGAGCACATTACTGCTTACACTTGTGGTGTGAAAGGGAACAACTTAAAAATAACGAGATTGAATCCGTCTTATTGAATAAATTTGGAGAAACATTGTCCAAAGGGGCCATGATGTGGTATCATAACCTGTCGCCGAACTTGATAGATTCGTTTGCCATGATGGCAGACTCTTATGTGAAGGCGTATGCTAGTGCCATCAAGGTCGCTACAAGGAAATCTGACATCTTCAAAATCAAACAAAGAGATAATGAGATGTTAAGGGAGTTCGTATCCCGCTTCCAATTGGAACGGATGGAATTATCACCGGTCTCCGATGATTGGGTAGTGCAAGCCTTCACTCAGGGCTTGAATGAACGAAGCTCGATAACTTCAAAGCAGTTGAAGCAAAACTTAATTGAGTATCCCACCGTAGTTGGGCCGGATGTACACAACAGGTATCAGTCAAAGATCAGAGTCGAGGACGACCAATTGGAAGCCCCCTCAGGCTCGGTGTATCCCAGCAGGCTCTTAGCAAAGGAATCGAGTCCTCCAGAGAGAGAGTCGAGGCCAAGAAAAGAAAGGTATCAACCGTATATAGAAAATCGGTGAAGTATCCCGAGGTGCAACATACCTCAAAGTGATCGAAGAATGGATCAAGGACAGAATCCTCGGGGACTCATGAGCAAAGCAGGGTTTGACAGGCACACAGGGCCGATAGCGGCACTCCGGCTATCTGAGTACAACTTCAACATTGATGTTTCAGACATCGTACCGGCCATAGGTAAGATCAAAGACACGAGGTGGCCAAGACCCGTACTATCAGATCCTTCGCAAAGGAACCCTAACTTGATATGTGAATATCACGGTACTCACAGGACCGAGGATTGCAGACAGCTTCGAGAAGAGGTATCCCGACTGATTAGCAAAGGTCACCTTCGAGAGTTCCTCAGCGACCGAGCTGAAGACCAATTTCGGGAAATAGAGGCGAACGGGAAAAAATGAAACAGAAGAACCACAGCACGTCATCCACATGATTATTGGAGGAGTCGAAGCCCCTCGGGGACCCATTTTCAAGTGAACAAAAGTATCCATCACCAGGGAAAAGCGAACTCGGAGCCACATACTTGAAGATGCTCTTTCATTCAGCGAAGAGGACATCGAGACCATGTCTCAACCTCATAATTACGCACTGGTAATTTATTTTCTTTTGAATAAATTTCAGGTTAAATGTGTGCTCATAGATACAGGTATCTCGGCCAACATAATTAGGTCGAGGGTGGTAGAGAAACTCGAATTGCTCGACTAGATCGTGCCCGCCTCTCGAGTCCTCAACGGATTCCACATGGCGAGTGAGATAACGAAAGGGAAACTCATCCTCCCAGTCAACGTGGCCGGTACAATTCAAGATACCAAGTTTTATGCCATCGAAGGTGACATGAGATACGATGCTTTGCTTGGAAGGCCATGGATTGATAGTATGAGGGTGGTGCTATCAACGTTTCATCAAATGATGAAGTTTCCTACAAAGGATGGAGTAAAAAAAGTGTACGGAGAGTAGCACGCAGCAAAAGAGATGTTTGCAGTGCACGATGTGGCACCGGCACTGACACCTTCTACGTCGAAGGAGCCAAAGAACAGGCAAACAGCCGAGTATCAATCACAAACTACATCCTCATATGAACGAATAAAGTACCGTGTCGCGTCCTCGGAATGAATAACTGAAGCATATCGAGGCTTGGACGCCACCACAGTTAAGGTACAATCCTCTCCCTCTTTCCTTCACATTTTACACTAACCTATGTGCAGGTGTTCGATTGAAAGGAATCGAAGCAACCTCCAACTCGAAGGCCTTAGGTTTTAAATTATGTGTTGCCCTTATTTTCCCTCATATCGGATTTTATCCCAAATGGGTTTTACCGACGAGGTTTTTAATGAGGCAAGATCCATATGCTACATAAGGAGAACTCTTCAAGTATTCAAGGCTTCTCTTCGACCAACCTCAAATACTGAGGGGCATCCCCCCGGGAGATCACCTCATCGAAGAAATTAAAATATGCCAAAGAGGGTCTCGACAGGAGAATGATGTATCGGACCAAACGGTCGAATGAACCGTGTCCACGTAGAATAATCTAACCCTCGATGGAGAAAACATGTATACTTGTTATAAGTAATTGAAGGAAATCTTTTATCATCAAAACACTTCGCGATTCAAAGAAGTTTGCTATTTTCACAAGAAATGGCCCTAGGAGGGCCAGAAATTTCCCGAACACTTGAGGACTGACATCAAAAACTCGAAGTCGTAAGACCTCAGGGCCGGCAACTTCGAGCTCATAAACCCTTAATGAGGCAATATCGCATATGTAAGACCTCAACAAGGTATGCTCAAACTTGTAAGTCCTCAAAGAGGCAACGTCAAATCTGTAAAACCTTAACGAGGCATGTTCAAATTCATAAGCCCTCCATGAGGCACCAATGTAAGCCCTCCATGAGGCAATATCAACAATGTAAGACCTCCATGAGGCAACATCAAGTTTATAAGACCTCAATGAGGCAACATTAAAAAATTTCTATTTTCACAAGGAACGACTCCAAAGTCAAAAACTTTCGATGTCCCGGGGACTGTCATCGATAGTTACCCCATCGAGCCATCAAAAACTCGATGCCATAAGACCTCAGGGCCGGTGACTTCGAGATCATAAGCCCTCAATAAGGCAGTATCAGACCTGTAAGACCTCAAGCAAGGCATGTACAAACCTGTAAGACCTCAAGTAAGGCATGTACAACCCTGTAAGACCTCAAGCAAGGCATGTACAAACCTGTAAGACCTCAAGCAAGGCATGTACAAATTTGTAAGACCTTAAAAAGGCATAGTCCTAATATCAAAGTTAAGGCAATATATTCGAACTTGTAAGACCCCTAAAAAGGCATACCCTCGATATAGACGTCTAGGCTACCTCGCTCGGGGACTAAAAGGCTACGGCCAAACACAATGACTACGCTCATAAGGCTCCATTCAAACCAACGCGACTCAGAGATGTCCGACCATCACCATAAAATCACAGGCCTATAATTACTTAGAAAATACTTTGAAAAGAACCGGTTAATCAGTCTACCCTTGGCATAAGCAAAAGAGCTTCGATCATATCATATCCGACAATGAAAAGGCTTCAAAAATTCAGCCATCGAGCGAAACCTTCCGAGGTGCTCATTTATCGTCACATAACGGCTCATAATCGAGGTTCTTTCGAGCCTTCGAAGAGTCGGACGAACACAAAAACTTCAAAAAGTCTTTAACGAGGGAAAACTATAGCCATATTAAAGGTCGTACCAACCCAATGCGTAAGAGCCTAAGAGCCATCCTAAAAAGCCTCAGGGCCGATTCAAAAAACCTAAGGGTCGATGAGATCAAGTCGAAACCCGACTCAAATACTGAGCCCTAAATGATTAACTAAAAAAGCACCTAAAGGGCCAACGCGTAAGAGCTTACGATCCAGCCTAAAGCGCCTAAGGGACAATACGTAAGATCCTACGGGCTAGCCTAAAAAGCCTTAGAGCCAATTTATAAACCTAAGGGTTTTTCAGCTCGAAGACCAATTCATCGGGCTAATTATTGACAAGCATCGAAATTCAAAACAAAAAAGACAGTCCAAGCAAATCGGAAATACCAAAGTGTTTTTTATATATATGTATTACAAATATACATTTACAATGCTCCCACAGGAGTTTTATACAAAGTACAAGAAAGAAAAACCCAGTCTACCCTCGGGACTAGCTCCCTTGACGGCCCCTCACACCAGCTCCCTCGGTGGTCTTCAAATATCAGCATCGGCACCAGAAGAAAGGAAAAACTTGGCGTCGATACCATCCGCCTTGGCCTGCTTTATCTCCTCCGAGAGATCAAAGCCCCTAGCATGAATCTCTTTGAGGGTCTCCCTCCGAGATATGCATCGGGCATATTCATTGCCCCTCCTATCTCTGTCAAAGGATCCCCTCAGCTCAGCCCGAGCATCAGAAGCATCTTTTAAGTAAACGACCACTTTCTTATCGGCCTTTGCTTGAACTTCTTCAACTTCAGCCCGGGCATCCACGACCTTGGACTTCATCTTCAAAAGATCAGTCTCGAGCTTGGCAATCCTGTCCGTCTGAATAGGACTACTTTCTCGAGCATTTCAAAATTTTAACTCGAGGGAAGAAGACTTGGACAAAACATTCCTTTGGGCCGCAGCATGAACACCTATCTGCGTCTTCAACGCATTGCAATCGGAATTTACATGTCCAACTTCGCCCCAAAGGTGTTCCAACGCCTCTATTTTTCTCTGCAACTGAAACACCGAAACATTAGTTTACAAAGACGGGAAAGGAAGCATGTACTCCCTCAAAATAAGGATTAGCTGTTGCTCGAGATTGCCTTCATAGTCTCGACTCCGATTCACCTCCGATCGAAGATATATAACTCTCTTGTCTTTTTATCGCAAAGAAGCCTGAGATATTTCTCCTTGCCTGAGGCTTCCTGCAACTTGGTCTCACAATGGATCAGATCGAACTTGAGCTTGTCAAAAGCCTATGAAAAAGAATCTTCAGTTCAAAAGATGAAAATACAAAGCTGAAAAACCAACAAAGTCAACCAAAACTCGCCACGGAACAGAGCCACTGAGCCTCCTCAAAAGTTGAATGTGCGTCTACTGGCCTTGTCCCATCGACCCTAGTTGAACCGCTCTCGGTGGGGATATGATCGCTTGAGACCCCACTTGATTTAGGCGGCCCCTGGCCCCGAACTTCCTTCGAAGTACCTTCGAGAGGGGAAACAGATGGTGGTAGAGGACTCTTTCTCATTCCCTCTCGTGGAACCTCTCCCTCGAGACTATAGGTCTCAGGCCTAGCAGGTTCGGCAACCTCAGGAGGGCCACTGGTTTGATCCATAGATGCAGAACCATCCTCCCCAGGAGTATTGATGTCCACATAATAACCGACGTATATAAGGTCCTCTTTAGCAGCGGCATCTTCTTTGTGCCCCCAGGTAGGCCCCGCCTCATTATGAATATCCTCATCCTTCGAGGACCTTTTCCACTTATTATCCTCTCACGTCTCCGAAGCCGACGGTGCTTCCCCCTCCTCGAGGGAGCACGGTATCATCTCGGCGAATCCACCAACGCCTGCGATGACGAAGCTAATACACATAAAGAAAAGCATTCCTCAAAAGGAAATCACAAAACACAGACCGTGGTGCTTTGCTTCTAATCTGCCCTTCGACAGATCTCGCCACTTACGTTCATCATAGGACGAGGAAGCTGCCAGCCTCTGAGTCCAGTCCGCAAGATCCGGGATCTCTTCCGGTATCCACGGGACCACTGAGAAATAGAAAAAGAAACATTATTATAAATCATCGAGAGCAAAGGGCGCTAAGGTACGACGTAGTACTTACGTTTGAAGTTCCATTTTTTGGGGAATGGCAGTGATCACGCTCAACTATGTCTAATAAAAGACTAAACGGGCGTTGCAAATATAATCTGGGGTATTAAGACTAGAGTCGATCCCACAGGGAGTTAACGTATCAAGCAAGCTGTCAGAATACTAAACTGTCACTTGGTGTTGTTTAAACTTCTACAACTGAATGAAAATATTAAAACTAAAGATTAACTCCAATAAGGTGTAAACAATTGTAATAAAGGCCTAAAGTTATGGTTTCCCCCGTCGATGAACTTCCTTCTCGGATACTTCTTATAGTTTGATTAGTTGTCTCTATCAATCATGAA
>ML328591.1:86412-102681 GCA_005239505.1 Nicotiana paniculata
CATTCAATTAACTACAACAAGAATGTCGTTGAACAACTAGAGATTAATCAACCAATCAGAACTATATTAATAACACAATAAGTTCATCCCCCAACGGGTTCCACCAAAACCCTAGATTCAAGAAATTAGCTAAACATGTTCATAAGAATCAAATCCAAAATAACTTGCATAATTAAACTACAAAGTAATGAATAAAAGTTGTACAAATCGATGTTTGACTTCTCTTCAATGGCTTCTTCCCTCTTCAAGTTGTGTTTTTGGGTCTATTCATATGTTTGGGATAAACCCTAAACGTGTAGGAGACTTCTATTTCAACCGGGAAATACTTAAAATCTTCAAAACTCGGAATTGACGGGACCTCGGGACCCAGGCGTTTGGGCCCAAACGCCCCCTTAAAGCCAGGGCAGGCCTGGCGTTAGGGGCCAAATGCCTCACTAACGCCAAGGTCAGTCTGGATTTAGGGGCCAAACGCCCGGCTAATGCCTGGGTGTTCCCTTTTCGACTCTTGAGCGTATTTTTTGACGTATTTGCATCCTTTTAGCTCGACTTCCATCTCCAATTCACCTACACATGAAATAAACTCCATTATGCACATAAAAAGTGTATTTTAATCATTAACGCACATAAAATGTAAGGCATATAACATGTTAAACCATGAATTATAGCCACGCATCAGGCAGGAACTCTACAGGAATGATGTCGACGGTCCTCACTCAGATGAAATGACTCATCCATCCTCAGTTTCGGTCCTCATCGTCACTGGAAATAAAAGTCTTGGTGGATCGACGTCGTAATGCAATCAGGCCTCGACAATGCAGAGGTTGATATAATTAGATAAGGTGGCTAAGGGTAAACTCCAGCTCAGCGTTTTCAGTGAAGAACCTTGTCATCAGCACTACCCGCCAGAAAAACGGATGAATCTGAGCCAAAGTGACTCGATACATTTTACAGAATTCGAGCACAAGGCGGTCAAGGAGGCCAAATGTAAATGGGTACGTGTACACGTTCATGAATCCCTCTACGTGGGCCATAATAGTCTCTTCTCGGGAAGGTATCTGCAGCACCACATTTTCTCCCCATCCACAATCTCTCCTCACGGCCTCGAGATTATTCTCCTCTACTGATCAAATAAACCTCGACACATGCTCTCGATGGCCGGAGAATCAAAGGGTTTCTCTAGTGCAAAGTCTTTCATCAAAGCAAAACAACTCGAGGTTAGCTCGCCAAATGTCGGCGGTGTACCACCTACCGGGCGGGAAGTAGAGGTAGAACTTTCCTCTTCCTGGTGAACAAACCTGGACATGGTAACCATAACTATTTGAATAAAGATAAAGAGGAAGAAAGCTCAAGCAAAAGATTTGAACTAAAGAAATAGAAGAGCTAAGAGAAGGAAGAGAACTTTGAAGAAAAAACTAGTTTGGGAAGCTACAAGACCTAAACTGAAGAAGAAGCGAGCATATATATAGAACAAGCGGTAACTATTCATATACTTTGAAGACCAATTAATTCTGACAAAGTCGTTATAACTTTTGGGGAAGTGTACCGCGGGGCCACCTCAGTCACTTCAGGTCATGACATATGAATGATGATGTCATACAGCGTTCGATGGATTGAAACCCCATACCAACCTAGCCTCGAGAAGGTGTCCGATATCGGGGATCTCTATTACTGAAAGTACGGGCTCCAAAGAGCTAAAATCAAAACTCAAAAATTGACTTTCGCATAAACATCACAGGGGCAAAGTTTCAAGATATGAAACGAAGAGATCTTTTTCATTCCAAAAAATATATTTAGTAGGGTATTTTACAAATCTTCCCTGAGGATCCCATGTATAAAAAAAAAAAGCAAAAATAGTAAGTAAATCTACTCTTCGCCTTCACTACTACCCGAGTCTCTTCCGGAGCCCTCATCCGAAGTAGTTGAGATTGCTGATTCTTCCTCCAAGGCCCTGGCTTCTTCAATCTCGGCAGAGTAATCGGCACCTTTGGAGCTCGCTTCCTCGAAAGCTTGCCTCCTAGATTGCAGGTGAGGGTGAGTGATGGCCCTAGCCATTTTTAGCTCGACCTTTTCGAATATCTCCCTGGCCCGATCATTTGCGGCGGCAACATACATTTTGTACGAAGAAACAAATTCGTCGACCTTAGACTTGGCCGCGGATAAAGCGGCAACCTCCTCTTGAACACTTCGAAGGAGATCCTAGGTCGAGGCTATATCTCCCCGAAGAACATCCCTCTCTGAGGCCACGGAATCATTCAGCCGCTTCAGCTTGAGGATCTCGGCGTCCTTGGCCACGACCTCCTCCTGAAATTGCCCCGCTAGGACATCCTTTTGACCAATCTGCAAATACAGAAGACAAGCTAATTAGAACCAATTATGGCAATAAAAGACAATTCCATGGGTACCGAATTACATGCTCGATGAATTCGGCCCTCTTTTGTAACGCTCTCTCTGAGCGTGCCCGGAGGTCGACCAGCTCCCCCTCTTTTTGGGCATGCAGATCCTTCAACTCGTTTAGCTCTGATGTAAGCTTCTCGAGCTCCTCCTCACAGAAAGTCAGCTCATCATGTATCTTGGAGAAATCTTGGTCATACAACTTCTTGACCTACAACACAAAGGAAGAACATTAGAAAATCAAGAGTAAAAATTTGAAGCAAAAATAGTATATCAAGAAGATCACCTGTTTTTGAACCCTCTTAGCCTCCTCTAGAGCGACGGGGGAATCGATATCGGTCTCCTCCTCAACGCCTTCAAAGTAATCTCTGAATCTATTATCCTCTCCCTGAGAGGCCCCCAAATTAGAGGCATTCCTGTCTGGGCATATCGTATCTCCCCTGGAGAAAATGACGGGCCCGATTGAAATCCGCCTGCAGTATCAACTTCCATCCGGGCTTCCTCTCGCCCCCGACATATTTCAGAAATGGGCCCTCCGAACTCACCAACATGGACTGTACCATGTCTGATGAGCGACTCGAGGACTGCACCTATACCCTCCTCGAGGGTCTCCTCAACACGAGGCGGGTCCGCATCTACCACCTCTGACTCAGCAGCCGTCCACCCAGCAACTTTCGAAGCATCAACGCTTCATTTTACCCTTTGTACCAAAGGGCAGGTATCGTCATCTTCTTCCTCGGCACGCAGTCTCTCAGCAGCCATCGAGGTTGGGACCGTAACATCGATCTTGGGCTTCCGAGCTTTTGCTCTCTTGGGTTTCGGAGACTCCATCGGTGTCTCTTTCTTCTTTTTCTTTTCCTCGGCGGGTTTCGAAGACTCTTCTTCACTAGGAAAGGGCGGTCTCACTGAAACATTTTCCCCAAGGACTGCACAGGCATGATGTATCGAACTTACCTCCATAAAGAATACTTACAAAGAATGTGGAAATGACGGCAATAAAAGCATAGCGTGGTTCTTGTCCTACCACCACGTCTTGGCCAAATCATGCCAAACCTGTTATCTATATGGAAAAGCAGCATCTAAGCGTTTGATCCATTCCGCGAGGTCCTGAACCGCTTCGGGGAACCAAACGGGGGCTACACAATCAGAGTAAAATCAATCAAATAAGAAAGAAGTCAAATCGGAAAAAGAAAAAAAGAGGTGATAAAACATACTTGATGTGGAGACACTTACGCTTCATGTTCCATTCCTCCGGTAATGGCATCCTATCAGCAGGGATAAGGTCTGGGGTTCTGACTCTAAAAAATAGGCTCATCCGTCCTCGGTCTTTGTCCTCGTCGATGCAGGCAAAGAACGCTTTGGTGGATCGACAGTGTAGCTTGATTAAACCCCCTCAAAAGAGACGAGGGATATACAATTTGATCAAATGATCGAGGGTGAAAGTCATTCCCTCGACCATGTTGGACATATATCAGATCATGTAGACAATCCTCCAGAAATAAGGATAAATTTGATCGAGTGTCACTCGGTATTGACGACAAATGTCAAGAATTACTGGATCTATCGGTAGAGATGAAGAATCTACGAGGCCTAGAGTGAAAGGATACGTATATACGCTGAGGAAGTTGGCTTTATGTGTTACTATGCTTTCCTCGGCTTTGGGGATTTCTACTTGCACTTCCTCCCCCCAACGGCAATCTATCTTTACTCTCTTTGTATCTACCACACTTATGTACCGAGACAGTGTCAAAGGGACCAAGAATACACTACTCGATACTAGGAGGTGTTTTTGATTTTCCCCTAGTCGGGCGTGATGAGGAAGTGGTTCCCTCTTTTTGAGGTACCGTTTTGGAGGTCTTGACCATAATTGTAACTGAGTTTCAAAGGAAGAAGATGAAGGAGCAAGCGCAGAAAGAGGATGAAAGCAGAAAACTGTTAGCTAAATTTTGAAGACTTGAAGATGTTGTAAAAGTGTGAAAGGAAAATAATTAAAGTATTTATGGAAGCCATTTGGGCATGTTTGAGAAGAGGAAAAGTCAAACCAATAGTGGTTCATGGGCTTCTCGAGAATCGTCCTAACAACAACCTTTGTGCAGCCTTTATGTCACGTCATTTGATGTTTTGACTAGGCTGACGTCATAATGAGGATATCGAAGAGGCAAGAATTCAAGACTGTTTCATATCACTTCATTCTAAGAAATGCGGGGACTATCTGTATATGGCTAAAATCGGAGAACCCAATTTTATGATCATTATGGCATTCCATAGCCCGTCTTCAATGGGCTCGAAGCAAAGTTCAAGGTTTGACATCGAGGAAGCATATTGAGGATTCTCCACACTCGACCTCGGGGCGGTATAAATCGATAACTATCATGGAAAAGTGGGAAATTCCCAAAAGGCATGAGGTTAAAGCTGACCAAGTTCGCAAGAATAGTACAAGTCCGTACCGTGACATTAAATAGTTGTACCAGCTACATTTCCTTGTAATAATTAAACATGTATTATGTTGGTATTCCCCCTCTTATATAAAGAGGACCCTGGTCTTTTTGTAAGATATATGATATTCAATACAAGAACAAGAACATTCTCTGCCCTCTAACTCAAACATTCTCTACAATTGTTCCATTGATTTATTGCTTTCAATTCATCGTGTTCATTGATTGTTCTTCACTTATTACTTATTTTTTATCATAAAGAGGCCATCTTCGAGGCCCATTAAGTTGTTAATCCTTCATTGATTGCCCCCTGTCGAGCACTCGAGTTCGACTTTGAGGCCCAGTTTCGGCCAGCTCGAGACCCTGTCTCTCAATAGCTCGGTCCGCATATCACTACTTTCCTTTTTTATTATCGCACTTTCCTTACTTATATTTAGCACCTATTACCTAACAACTAGTATTAAAATAGATCACATATTTTTGGAATCACAAAATCAGATATATTGTAATTACCATTTTCTCGGTAAACATGTGCCTAATGTTGATGGGCTTCATGAGTTGATCCTTGAAGAGGCTCACAGTTCTAAGTATTCTATTCACCCAGGCGCTGCCAAAATGTACCAGGACCTACGGCAGCATTATTGGTGGCGAAAAATGAAGAAGGACATTGTTGCTTACGTGGCTCGTTGTTTGAATTTCCAAGAGGTGAAGTATGAGCATCAGATACTCGGTGGTTTGCTTCAGCAGATAGAGATCCCTGAGTGGAAGTGGGAGCGTATCACTACGGACTTTGTTGTTTGACTCCCACATACTCAGAGGAAGTTCGGCACCGTTTGGGTTATTGTGGATAGGCTGACTAAATCATCACATTTCATTCCAGTGTCAAGTACTTATACTTCGGAGCGGTTGGCAGAGGTATATATTCGAGAGATTGTTCGCCTTCACGGTGTGCCCGTGTCTATAATTTATGATCGGGGTACATGGGTTGAGTTGGGTACACGGGTTGAGTTGAGCACAGCACTCCATACTCAGATGGACGGGCAGTCTGAGCAAACTATTCAGAGCTTGGAGGATATGTTTCGCACCTGTGTTATTGATTTTGGAGGTTCTTGGGATCAGTTCTTACCGTTAGCGGAGTTTGCCTACAATAATAGCTACCAGTCGAGCATTCAGATAGCTCCATACGAGGCATTATATGGTAGATGGTGTAGATCGCCAGTTGGATGGTTTGAGCCGGGAGAGGCTCGATTATTGGGTACAGACTTAGTTCAGGAGGCCTTGGACAAGGTCAAGACTATACAGGATCACCTTCGTACAGCTCAGTCCATGCAAAAGAGTTATGCCGACCGTAAGGTTCGTGATGTGGCATTCATGGTTGGAGAGAGAGTATTACTTTGGGTATAGCCCATGAAGGGTGTTATGAGGTTTGGGAAGAAGATCAAGTTGAGCCCTAGGTATATCGGGCCATTTGAGATTCTTGATAGAGTAGGGGAGGTAGCTTATAGACTTGCGTTTTCTCCAGGGTTATCCTCAGTTCATCCGGTATTCCATGTATCCATGCTCCGTAAATATCATGGTGAGCCATCCCACGTGTTAGATTTCAACTCTATCTAATTTGACAAAGGTTTGACCTATGAGGAGGAGCCGGTAGTCATTTTAGACCGGCAGGTTTGTCAGTTGAGATCAAAGAGTTACCCTTCAGTTCGAGCGCAGTGGAGAGGTCAGCCTATTGAGGCAGCTACTTGGGAGTCTGATTCGGACATGCAGAGTAAATATCCCCACCTGTTTGTCAGTTCAGGTAATTCTCTATGTCCATTCGAGGGCGAACGTTTGTTTTAGAGGTGGAGATTGTGATTACCCAAAGGGTCATCTTATGAATTAAGACACTATTCCAGCTCATTAGCCTTAAAAAGATAAATTTTATTTACCTCAATTTGCGTGTATAGTCCGGGCGTGAAACCGGAAAGCTTTTATGTGAAAAATAAGAGAAATAATAACTTTTAGAGTTAAAAATTTAGTTTTAGTTGACTTTGGTCAACATTTTTAGTAAACGGACTCGGATCTGTGTTCCGACGGTCTAGGGAGGTCCGCACTATAATATGGGACTTCGGTGTATGCTCGGAATTGAAATCTGAGGTCCCTAGCTTTAGAAATCAATTTTTGAAGAAAATTGTTATGCTGGATTTTTAAGGAAATAAAGAAAGGAATTAATGTTTGAAATCTTGGTATCGGGGCCGTATTTTGGTTACAGAGCCCGATATAGGTTTGTTATGATATTTAATTCCTATCTGTGAAATTTTGTGAGAATCGGAATTTATTTGACGTGATTCGGACGTCCGGTTGAGAAAATAGTGAAATTGAGGTGTTCTTGAGAAAATCATGAGTTTTGAGGTTGAATTCGTAGTTTTAAATGTTATTTTTGTGATTTAATTGCACGATCAAGTTCGTAAGATATTTTTAAACTTGTGTGCATGTTTGATTTGGAGCCCCGAGGGCTCGGGTGAGTTTCGGATAGGCCACAGAGTGTTTAGACTTAGAAAAGTTTCATAGCAAGTCTCTGGTGTCTGTCCAAGCCTCTGATCTCGCAATTGCGAGATCAGGCTTCGCAATTGTGAAGTTAACATGCATGGCAATTGCGAGACATTATATCGCAAATGCGAACCAGGCCTGGGAAGGCCATCCTCGCAAATGCGAGATTTACTTCGCAAATGCGAAGACTGCCCAACAAGCCCACTAGTCGCAAATGCGAAATTTAGGTCGCAAATGCGAAGGCACCAGTAATTTTGAAGGGTTCGCAATTGCGAACCCCTGATCGCATTTGCGATAACCGCAGCCTGTTAAGTGGGATTTTAAACGGGATTTTCACCCATTTTTCAATTCTCTCAAACCCTAAACCTCCATAGGCAATTTTTCAAAAACTCAAACTTCTCTAAATCATAGATAAGTGATTCCTAATTACTTTCTTTCAATCCTTTACAACTCTTTACAAGATTTCAACCAGAAACCTAGAACTTTCATGGTAAAAATTTAGGAATTTTGGGTAGAACTTAGCAACTTCGAAATTTGGGAATTTAGACTCGAATTGAGGACGGATTCCAAAACCAATTGTATATCCGGGCTTGGGGGAGAATGGGTAAACGGGTTTTGGTCCGAACCTAGAGTTTAGACCAAGCGGGTCCGGAGTCGATTTTTGTCTTTTGATAGGAGAACATAGGAAAACCATAGTTTTTCATTAAAGTTAATTCATTTAGCAATAATTGATGATATTGAACCAATTATGATTATATTCGAGCGGGTTAGAGGCAAATTCTAAAGAAAAAGTTGTGATTGAGCAGTGAGTGGCCTACGGAATTGAGGTAAGTATTTGGTTTAACCTTGACTTGAGGGAATAGGAATCCCCAACTTAAATTCTATGTGAAACTTCATGTGTGTGGTGTACAGGTGAGGTGACGAGTATCTATGCACCACCAAATTATCTGTTTAACATGATCCCTTCCCCGATTCCAATTCGCTATATTCCTGTATTGATTGTTTTCGTGATTTCGATGCCTCCATGTCTACTTGTTTTCGTCAACTTCTTGTTGATCCCTTGGTTTCATTTTGGTACAAAAAGGGTTGAGCTGGTTGACAGTGTTTTACGATACACTCCGGTTGGTTTCATTGTGAAATGATAATTGATGAAGTTCATGAATAGTACAGCTTTCTGCTTACAATTGTTGAGACACAAATATTGTGAAAGTCTTTGACCTAAATTGTGAAATCTTTCTTTTATATATAAATAAAGAGATGTGATTGTCTGGTGGGAGCGGGTTGCACGCTGCAACAAGGAGTAATAAGGGAGGACAGGTGGGATCAGGTTGTACATCGCAACATGAGAAATAAGGGTGATATATATAGGGAGGAGAAATAAGGGTGGGCAAGTGGGAGCGGGTTGCGCACCGCAACAAGGAGAAATAAGGGAGAATATTCATGTTTTACTGATTATATGATAAAGACTGGAAAACTTACTGTTTTATTCTATTCTTCTCATACTCTGCTTTTACCTTTTATTTTAAATTGAAATTTGGAAATTTTCATAAGGATTGGTTATAGCTGAGATCTGGAAAAGTTAACCGAGTTGTTTTATTAATTGTTGCAAGTTACCGTTTAATTAGTTTATTATTCCCTTCTTGCTTTATTATACATTGTATCCAGGTTATGTTATAAATGCCTCGTCGTAGCCTCGTTACTGCTTCGTCGAGGTTAGGCTCGGCACTTAACTGTACATGGGGTCGATTTTACTGATATTAGGCTCTGCACTTCTCGTGCAGATCCAGGTTTCGGCCAGAGTTGACTCATCAAGTAGTAGCGGAGCATTTGTACAGAGACGCGGGGTAGATCTGCTGGCGTCCGCAGATTCTTGGAGTCTTCTCTACATTATTTAGATTGCTGTTTTATTTCATTCAAAACAGATATATATTTATTTCAGCCAAATACATGTAGTATTCTTTAGTAATTTGTGAACTGTGACTCCAGACCCTGGGTAGCTAGATATTACTATTAGCTCGAGTTTCATTCATTATTACATATATTATTCTGGATTCATTTATTGAATAATATCAGACTTCGTATTATACTTTAATTGTTTTAAATGTTGAATCCATCTAACATTGGCTTTCCTAGCAAGTATGGTTTTAGGTGCCATCACGATCCCGAGGGTTGGCAATTTGGGCCGTGACAAGTTGGTATCAGAGCACTAGGTTGCCTAGGTCTCACAATTCACGAACAAGCTTAATAGAGTCCAAGAGATTGGTACGGAGACGTCTGTACTTATCTCTCAGAGGCTGTAAAGTTAGGAACAAACTCAATTTTTATTTCTACTCTATCGTGCGATTCTTGTTGGCATTAGGGTTTTTTCACGGTTAGATCTACCTTTTTTTTACAAGTTTTGCTATTAGTCTGTTCTTTTTGCACTTTTCTTACTGTTTTTTTAGTTATTTCTATTTTTATTGTTGTATTCTGCTGTTATTATTGTTAGTTATTTCTGTTAAAACTAATTAACTAATTAAACAGGACTTAATTAAAGTAATATATAAAATCAGAGTAAGTATATTCTCTTAGTTTTACTTTTTCACGTTTTATTTATTTTTAATTAATTAAATGGACTTAATTAGATAAAGTGAAAAAAAAAGTAAAAAAAAGGTGTTAATTTATTTATTTACATTCTATCTTTTTTATCCTATATTAATCTTGAATTTATTTTTTATTTTTTTTCTATTAAGGATTTATTGTTTTATTTATTTACTTATTGTTATTATTAATAGTTTATTTTATTTATTTAATTATTGGGTAAAACTGGGCCTCACTAAGTTGGCCAATTCCCTTTGGTTCATAAATTGGGACTGGCTGAATAAGACAGGCCCATAGCTTTAAAGCTTAAGAACCAAGGCCAACAGTCACCTGACTCGGGCCCAGGACCAATCTGATTCTGAAGGAAATCCAAAGGCCCTTAAGGGTCAAATGTGGAAATCCTAAATTCTGAAATTCCTCATAAATCACTAGAACATCTAGAATTGGGACAACTGCACTAATGCTGAGTAGGAAAAAAGGATAAGATCCAAAAATATCCAGAATCTAGACACTTGTCCATTTTCTGAGATAAGGAAGGTACTAGAAATTGGACACATGTTCGTTTCTCTTAAGAAGATGTCATTTTCCCTAATTTATAGGGAATTCTGGCAGATTCCTTGTACCTTAATTCTTATCCATTTTCACCTCCTCACTCTATAAATACACTCTTCCCTTTACATAAAAAAGAAATAAGAAAAAGGAGAATAGATTTTGATAGACATCATTATACACAGAAATCTCTGCACTGCCTAAAAACTTTCCTTTCATTTTTTAAGAGAAAAACTTTTTTCTGAAAATCAGTCTTGATCTTTCAGAATCGGAAAAAAATATCTTCCTATTTTTGAAATTTGGTTTTCATTGATGCTGCTTTGCTCCAGAGTTTGTCCAGAGACTTATTTTCTTACTTATTTCGTTTCTCTTGTTGCTGTCAAGGTACTCCTTTAACAATATAAATTTCCATTCTCTTGTTATGATGTTTCATTTACTGTTTATAAAAGTATGTGGTTGTTTTGAATGTAACTTTATGTTTAAGATAAGTTATCACATAAATAATGTTGGTAGAGTTATATATATTATGTGTAAATTCATGAAGGGTTAATTATTTACATTGTTTAGGCAATTTAAGTTGTATTAATCGTATTGTTAAAGTGTCAGTAAATTATAAAATCAGTTTAAAGCTTTTTGTGTTTGTGAGATCTGTATGTTCTTGTGCAATAGTAAAATAAGGGGAAAACGATCCAGAAAATTTGTTTAAGTAATAGCAAGCAGATTTTATTATTACTGTTCAGTTATCCAAAGCAAAAAATGTAATAATTTATATTTGCTTATGCCATAGATCCGTTTAATACATTAGCTATTTACTATACTGTTTTTGAAAGATTAAATGTAGTAACTCAAATTTGTATGAAACTGGGTTGTTCACAAGGCAATTGATATGGCTGACCTTAATACAGATTCAAGCCCAAACCAATTGGGTCTCTAGAAATCTATTTTAGATTTTAGTCTTTGAATTAAGCAAACACTTTGATTAGAGATAATCACTTTAAGATTTCCAAACACAAATGAGTTCTAAACTCAGCACTCTAAATAAAAGATTTAAGCAAATCAATAGGAAACTTATCCGAATTTAACCAAATTTCGATCTGCTTTATTCAAAAATCCTTTTACTTCTGTTTTAAAATATAAACAAAATATTGGTAAACTTTACATATGTGTTTACAATTTTTAATTTCAAATATATTCAAATAAATATGCATTGGGACAGAGTCAATCGGAGTCATTACTAGGCCCAAACATTTTGAATCAAATGTGTCTTAGTTGATTGAATGCTTAATTGGGCCAGAGTCCAATTGGACCCAAACATACCTAAATTCTTTTCAAATTGATTCAGTACTATAGTCCAAATAATGGAATATATGATCTTGGGCCAGAGTCCATTTGGACTCAGTCCTTATCAGGCCTCAATTTTTTAAAGATCTGGGCCTGATAGGCAGTTCATACATAAGCTTCCCTATTTGATACAAACAAATGTATTATATTAGTGATGAACCTTTGCACCTAGATATACGACATAGAATTAGAGACATAAGCATGACTTTAGGTACTCATAATTAATCTAATTATTATAATTATGTACACGCATGTGTGACAAAGTTGTGATACCAAAACAAATCAAGGTACATGTTCGCGTGGTCATGGTCAAACACTTTAGTAAATAAAACGCCTTAATCAAATACTCGTAGAAATGCTTTAGGCACGGATTTTAAACTACTATCGTGATTGCATACATGTTCGTGTGATGTGATCCCGATTTTCAAATAAATTCAAGGTACGCGTTCGCGCGACTTTGACTATTTTTCTTAAATAAAACAAATATCGTGGGTTGTGTACATGTACGCATGATATGAGTTTTGACTCACCAAATTAAACGGGTATACGTAAGCATAACTCGCATTAAGGTAATCCTTTAGATAAATCAAGTAGTTAAAAGCATTAAAGGATAAATACAAAAGAATGAGTAATTAGATAAAATAAGCCAGGTATAAATCATTAAGCAACTGTGCTAGAACCACAGAATTCGGGAGTTCCTAACACCTTCTCCTGGGTTAACAGAATTCCTTACTTGGTCTTCTGGTTCGCAAACTTTTAACGGAGTCAAATTTCCTCGATTTAGAATTTTGAAATAAATGGTGATTCAGCACACCATAAATAAATAATTTCGAGTGGCGACTCTGAAAACTAAATTAAATAATCCCAAATTCGAATAATGTCACTTAAATTGGAAAAACTCCCTTATCATATTCCCCCTCGAGAAAGAGGAGGTGTGATAGATCTAGCGACTCTACTGGGGATCGAACCCAGAATCTCTGGTTTAGGGTTCAAGAATTCGAGCTTTTTAATATGATTTTTATTTGGCTTTATTAATTGTGATATTACTGTGTTTTGTGGACTTAATGTGTTAATTGATACTCATTTACCTCTTTTATATTATTTGAGTTGTATTTAAATTGCCTTCTTACGCCTCCCTTCTGAGTCTTCTAAAAATAGTGCACACATTCGCATGGCCCGCTTTTTTGTGAAAGGTCGTACCAAATAAGAAACGAGGATGAATCAGCCACTAGGCCGGGTAGACTTTCATGCTCCCGGTACGTCGCTCCCACCTCGGCTCAAGTTGTCCGCTTGGGTAAGCCATGTCTAGAACACATCCCCAGGTTTAAACCTAGAATAACAAAGCCTCATGCCGGATCCCTAGTAGGAACGCTCGCTTATTTTCATCACGTGCATTTGACTTAGGCAACTCAACACAGGGGTTGAGTCCGTCTAGGACAGGTGTACCCAAAATTAAAGACTATCCTAATGCATCTTACCTGCTATGTGTGCATTTATTTTTTTCGGCATGTGTATTGACTGGCTAAAGGAATAAAAACAACAGAAAAACCAAGAGTGAGGTAGAATAGAAAATTCACTCTAGCTCGGAAAACCCATGTATTTGAAAATGCCCCGAAACTCTGCCAAAATGTATTTTAAAAAATGAAGTGTGTCAATATCATATTTTTCTAATTGTGTCAAAACAGACCGAACTACCGGGTCTGATTCTCACCAGGTGTGAGATACGTAGTTAAACCTCATCGGTACCGACCCCAATTTTTCCAAATAAACAAATAAAGCATGTCAATTAGTCAAAAATAAAACCGACCCAGCTTCGGATTAAGTCTTGTGTCGTTCATGCCGGAATAGCTTTAAAACACCTTACATTATCGGAGGGCATTTCTCGCTAAGAGCGGACATGTCTGTCAATAAATCATCACTTTTCCCAGAAAAGTGCCTTACTTCGGCCTCAAAACCTTATTCAAAAGTAAGAAGGGGCCACTATTGCAAAAATGACCGTTCTGGTCGGTGTTGCACAAATAGCCACCTTTAGGTGATTTTTCTTTAAGAATAAAAAAAATAAAACTGGTCTTTGCAAAAAGAGTCTGTTGGTCTTGTCTTTCAAAATTAGAGTCAACCTTAACCCTACCCGCTCACAGGTATAGAATGAATATCGTCCAGAATCCACCATTGAACGTCGTAGACCAAGCTCCACTGCAGCTCCAAATGTGGTGGTATGATCTAGATAAAGAGGGTCAAGACTGGGTAGTCGAACATCTGGGTGCGTGATTTTTCTTTAAAAATAAAAAAAATAAAACTGGTCTTTGCAAAAAGAGTCTGATGGTCTTGTCTTTCAAAATTAGAGTCAACCTTAACCCTACCCGCTCACAGGTACACAATGAATACCGTCCAGAATCCACCATTGAACATCGTACAGCAAGCTCCACTACAGCTTCAAATGTGGTGGTATGATCTAGACAAAGAGGGTCAAGACTGGGTAGTCGAACATCTGGGTGCTCTTACTGACATCATGAAAGGTAAGCCACGCAATTATCAAATCAAGGCTTTAGTGACCTTTTGGGATCCTGTTCGTAATGTCTTCCGTTTCTCAGACTTCGAGCTCACCCCCACCTTGGAGGAAATAGCAGGGTATACAAGTTTTGGTCGGGGTTTGAGAAATCAACAACTTATCTTCTCGAGGCCTATGTCAGTGTGCCATTTCTTTGATATCATGAACATCAGTAAGAAAATAAGAAAGAACCATGTGATCAAGGGTTGCTGCTCATTCTACTTCATGTACTCCCGGTCCAGAGGGGTTTGAAACACATGAAAAAGGGTTGAACAACAAACAAAGCAAAGATACCTGGAAAATTCACCGTCGTTTTGCCTTCATAGTGGCATTTCTGGGTGTCATGGTCTTCCCAAATGAAAAGGGGACAGCTGATATCCGTATGGCTAGAATCGCATAAGTCCTAACTGCCGGAAGATCACACACTCGGTCCACCAATATTGTCGGATATCTATCGGGCATTGACACGGTGTAAGTCGGGGGCGACATTCTTCGAAGGGTGCAACATTCTTCTACAAATGTGGCTAATTGAACACCTTCGCCATCATCCAAAATTCATGAGCTACGGTCCAAGCAAGAGCAACTTCATAGAAATCTATGAAGAAAGAGTAAAAGATTATAACTTCCTGGAAGGGGTCGAAGCTTGGATCGCCCACTTGAGCGCTTTAAAGGCAAATCAGATTGAGTGGACTCTAGTATGGCTCCCGGTGAGGGAATTTATACATATGTCAGCTACCAAGAATTATTTGTTATTGATGGGCTTAAGAATTGTTCAACCATATGCACCCCAAAGGGTCCTGAGGCAATTAGGAAGATATCAAGTAGTACCTGAGGATGAAGACTTGAGTGTCCTCCCGAAGCCCCACTTCCCGAAGATTTAATTCAACAAATCTGGAATGGGTGCCAATACTTGAAAGAGGACACCCAAGTATCTGATCTTGCCAAAGGCGAAGTAGATCCGGGCTACGTCGCATGGTTCAAGAAAAGGAATCGCATTGATGAGGAACCAGAGCCCGAGCCAGCAAGGCCCGCCAAAAGGCCTCATGTTCAAGCTTTTGATGACAAAATCCAAGAACGTTTGGCCTGGGGAGAAAAAGAAAAGAAATATCAAGCCATTATTCATACCTTGGGGGAAAAATTGAGAAACCCCGCATTCGACAATGACTTATAGGCATATGTGGCTGAAGGAGAAAAGAGACAATTAACCCGAGAGAACGAGGCGCTCTGAGCCCAACTCTGGAATATGAGGATAGCCGCTGAAATGCCTATAAGAAGCGAGAGGGATGAAAAGATCATCAACAACTTAAGGATGAAAGTCCACGACTATGAACCTGACTTGATAAAAACTGAAAGGGATTTGTTAGATGCTCAAACAAAATTAGCACTCAACAAAATTAGCACTAATCGTACTTTACACTCTTTCCTCACAATGTCAAACAATGCACGGCATCACCCTTATTGCTTTAGCACTCATCCTCACTCAAACAGCAATCACAAACAAGGGCAAGGGAGTAAACAGAATAGAAATAATAACCCCCGGCAAGGGAACAATATCAAAATTTGCACGGCATCACCCTTCGTGCTTTAACACTCTTCCTCACCCAGACAGCAATCACAAACAAGGGCAAGGGAGTAAGCAGAATAAAATAGAAATCCCGGCAAGGGAACATCAATTAAACAATTAAATCCCGACAAGGGAACATCAATTAAATAATTAAATCCCGGCAAGGGAACAATAACAGTAATCTCAACACCCCGATGAGGGAGACAATATCAAAAGCTACAATGACCCGGCAAGGGTATATTTTAGTAGCTATTTCTCTTTCTTTCACTTCAATTCATAATTTACTCTATTACTTGAGCCAATGCTCCAAAGGATACAATTATCTCATATAC
>ML328592.1:0-20186 GCA_005239505.1 Nicotiana paniculata
GCATGACTTGCGGAATTCTAGTTTAGTTGCCATAAAATGCCAAAATGTGTAACTTGATCATTTTGAAGGATTGGTTATGGTTCCTTGGGACGTATTTGATGTCCCGGAATAATATAATGTTATCCGATACTGGCTCCATTCCAAGGCATCCGACCTGGACCATGGCAGGCGATTATACAGGCACGACTGGCGGAATTCCAGTTTAATTGCCATAAAATGCCCAAAAATGTAACTTGATCATTTCGAAGCGTTGGTTATGGTTCCTTGGGTCATATTTTATGTCCCGGNACGAGAATAGATGCACGACATGCGGAATTCCAGTTTAATTGCCATAAAATGCCAAAAAATGTAAGTTGATCATTTTAAAGCGTTGCTTATGGTTCCTTGGGTCGTATTTGATGTCCCGGACAAATATCATACGATTCGGTACCGGCTCTGTAGCAAGGCGTCCGGCCTGGACCATAGCAGGAAATAATATAGGCACGGCTGGCGGAATTCCAGTCTAATTGCCATAGAATGTCAAAAAATGTAACTTGATCATTTTGAAGCGTTGGTTATGGTTCCTTGGGTCATATTTAATATCCCGGAAAAATATCATGCGACCAGGTACCGGCTTCGTACCAAGGTTTCCGGCCTGAACCATGGCAAGCAATAATACAGGTACGACTGGCGAAATTCCAGATTAATTGCCATAAAATGCCAAAAAATGTAACTTGATCATTTTGAAGTGTTGGTTATTCTACCTTGGGTCACATTTGATATCCCGGACAAATATCATGCGATCTGGTACCGTCTCCATACCAAGGCGTCCGGCCTGGACCATGGCAGGCGATTATACAGGCACGACTGGCGGAATTCCAGTTTAATTGCCATAAAATGCCAAAAAATGTAACTTGATAAATTTGAAGTGTTGGTTATGGTTCCTTGGGTCGTATTTTATGTCCTGGAGAAATATAATGTGATCGGGTACCGGCACCGTACCAAGGTGTCCGGCCTGGACCATGGCAGGCGATTATACAGGCACGACTGGCGGAATTCCAGTTTAATTGCCATAAAATGCCAAAAAATGTAACTTGATAATTTCGATGCCTTGGTTAATGTTCCTTGGGTCATATTTAATGTCCCGGACAAATATAATGCGATCCGGTACCGGCTCCGTACCAAGACGTCCGGCCTGGACCATGGCAGGCGATAATAAAGGAGCCACTGGCGGAATTCCAGTTTAATTGCCATAAAATGCCAAAAAATGTAACTTGATAATTTCGATGCCTTGGTTAATGTTCCTTGGGTCATATTTAATGTCCCGGACAAATATAATGTGATCCGGTACCGGCTCCGTACCAAGACGTCCGGCCTGGACCATGGCAGGCGATAATACATGCACGATTGGCGGAATTCCAATTTAGATTCCATAAAATGCCAAAAAATGTAATTTGTTCGTTTTGAAGCGATGTTTATGGTTCCTTGGGTCATATTTGATGTCCTGGAGAGATATCATGTGATCCTGTACCCGCTCTGTACCAAGGGATCATCCCTGGGCCATGGCAGGCTATAATACAGGCACGACTAACGGAATTCCAGTTTAATTGCCATAAAATGCTAAAAAAAATGTAACTTGATCATTTCAATGTGTTGGTTATGGTTCCTTGGTTCGTATTTGATGTCCCTGAAAAATATCATGATATCTGGTACCGGCTCCGTACCAAGGCATCCGGCCTGGACCATGGCAGGTGATAATACAGGCACGAGTGGTGGAATTCCAGTTTAATTGCCATAAAATGCCAAAAAATGTAACTTGATCATTTAGAAGCGTTGGTTATGTTTCCTTGGGTTGTATTTGATGTCCCGGAGAAATATTATGTGATCCGGTACCGGCTCCGTACCAAGCGTCCGGCCTTGACTATTGCAGGAAATAATACAGGCACGGCTGACGGATTTCCAGTTTAATTGCCATAAAATTCCAAAAAATGTAACTTGATCATTTCGAAGAATTGGTTATGAATCCTTGGGTTGTATTTGATGTCCCGGACAAATATCGTGCCATTCGGTGCCGGCTACATACCAAGGCGTCTGGCCTGAACCATGGAAGGCGATAATGTAGGCACGACTTGGCGAAATTCTAGTTTAATTTCCATAAAATTCCAAAAAAAGTAACTTGATCCTTTTGAAGAGTTGGTTATGGTTTCTTGGGTTGTATTTGATGTCTCGGACAAATATCACGCGATCCGGTACCGGATCTATACCAAGGAGTCTAGCCTGGACCATGGATGGCGATAATACAAGCACGACTAGCTGAATTCCAGTTTAATTGCCATAAAATTCCAAAAAGTATAACTTGATCATTTTGAAGAGTTGGTTATGGTTCCTTGGATTGTATTCGATGTCCCGAAAAAATATCATGCGATCAGGTACCTGCTCCACACCAAGGCGTCTGGCCTAGACCATGGATGGCGATAATGCAGGCATGACTTGCAGAATTCTAGTTTAGTTGCCATAAAATGCCAAAATATGTAACTTGATCATTTCGAAGCATTGGTTATGGTTACTTGGGTCATATTTTATGTCCCGGAAAAATATCATGGGATTCGATACCGGCTCCGTACCAAGGCGTCCGACCTGGATCATGGTAGGCGATAATACAGGCACGACTGGCGAAATTCCTATTTAGTTGCCATAAAATGCCAAAAAATGTAAATTGATCATTTCGATGCCTTGGTTAATGTTCCTTGGCTCATATTTAATGTCCCGAACAAATATAACGCGATCCGATTTCGGCTCCGTACCAAGGCGTCCGGCCTGGACCATGGCAGGCGATAATACATGCACGACATGCAGAATTCCAGTTTAATTGCCATAAAATGCCAAAAAATGTAAGTTGATCATTTTGAAGCGTTGGTTATGGATCATTTTGATGTCCTGGAGAAATATCATGTGATCCGGTACCGGCTCCATACCAAGGCGTCCGTCCTGGACCATGGCAGGCGATAATACATGCACGACTGACGGCATTCCAGTTTAATTGTCATAAAATGCTAAAAAATGGAACTTGATAATTTCGAAGCGTTGGTTATGGTTCCTTGGGTCATATTTGCTATCCGGACAAATATCATGCGATCCGGTACCGGCTCCGTACCAAGGCGTCCGGCCTGGACCATAGCAGGAAATAATACAGGCACGGCTGGCAGAATTCTAGTCTAATTGCCATAGAATGTCAAAAAATGTAACTTGATCATTTCGAAGTGTTGGTTAAGGTTCCTTGGGTCGTATTTGATGTCCCGGACAAATATCATGCAATTCGGTGCCGGCTACGTATCAAGGCGTCTGGCCTGGACCATGGAAGGCGATAATGTAGGCACGACTTGGCGAAATTCTAGTTTAATTTTATAAAATTCCAAAAAAAGTAACTTGATCCTTTAGAGGAGTTGGTTATGGTTTCTTGGGTTGTATTTGATGTCTCGGACAAATATCACGCGATCTGGTACCAGATCCATACCAAGGCGTCTAGCCTGTACCATGGATGGCGAAAATACAAGCACGACTAGCTGAACTCCAGTTTAATTGCCATAAAATGCCAAAAAATGTAATTTGATCATTTCGAAGTTTTGGTTATGGTTCCTTGGTTTATATTGATGTCCCGGACAAATATCATGCGATTTGGTACCGGATAAGTACCACGGCGTCCGGCCTGGACCATGGCAGGCGATAATACAGGCACGACTTGGCGGAATTCCAGTTTAATTACAATAAATGCCAAAAAATGTAACTTGATCATTTCTAAGAAATGGTTATGGTTCCTTGGGTTGTATTTTATTTCCCGGAAAAATATCATATGATCCGGTACAGGATCCATACCAAGGCGTCCGGCCTGGACCATGGATGGCGATAATACAAGCACGATTGGCGAAATTACAGTTTAATTGCCATAAAATTCCAAAAAATGTAACTTGATCATTTCGAAGCGTTGGCTATGGTTCCTTGGGCCGTATTTAATGTCCCAGACAAATATCATGCGACCCGGTACCTGCTTCGTACCAAGGTGTCCGGCATGGACCATGGCAGGCGAGAATACAGGCATGACTGGCGGAATTCCAGTTTAATTGCCATAAAATGCCAAAAAATGTAACTTGATCATTTCGAAGCGTTTGTTATGGTTCCTTCGGTTTTATTTGATATCCCGGAAAAATATCATGCAATTCGGTACCGACTCCATACCAAGGCTCCGACCTGGACCATGGTAGGATATAATACAGGCATGACTAACGGAATTCCAGTTTAATTGCCATAAAATGCAAAAAAATGTAACTTGATCATTTCGAAGCGTTGGTTATTGTTCCTTGGGTCGTATTTGATGTCCCTGATAAATATCATTATATCCGGTATCGGCTCCGTAACAAGGCATCCGGCCTGGACCATGGCAGGCGATAATACAGGCACGAGTGGCAGAATTCCAGTTTAATTGCCAAAAAATGCCAAAAAAATGTAACTTGATCATTTCGAAGCGTTGGCTATGCTTCCTTGGGTTTTATATGATGTCCCGGAAAAATATCATGTGATCCGGTATGGGCTCCGTACCAAGGCGTCCGGCCTTGACTATTGCACGCAATAATACAGGCACAGCTGGCGGATTTCCAGTTTAATTGCCATAAAATTCCAAAAAATGTAACTTGATCATTTCGAATCGTTGGTCATGAATCCTTGGGTTGTATTTGATGTCCCGGACAAATAACATACGATTCGATACCGGCTACGAACCAAGGCGTCCAGCCTGGACCATGGAAGGACATAATGCAGGCACGACTTGGCGGAGTTCTAGTTTATTTGCCATAAAATGCCAAAAAATGTAACTTGATCCTTTCGAAGAGTTGATTATGGTTTGTTGGCTTTTATTTGATGTCCCGTACAAATATCACGTGATCCGGTACCGGATCCATACCAAGGCGTGTGTTCTGGACCATGGATAGCGATAATACAGGCACGACTAGCTGAATTCCAGTTTAATTGCCGTTAAATGCCAAAAAATGTAACTTGATCATTTCAAAGTTTTGGTTATGGTTCCTTGGGTCATATTTGATGTATCGAACTAATATCATGCGATTCGGTACTGGTTACGTACCACGGCGTCTGGCCTGGACCATGGCAGGCAATAATAAAGGCACGACTTGCGGAATTCCAGATTAATTGCCGTTAAATGCCAAAAAATGTAACTTGATCATTTCAAAGCGTTTGTTATGGTTCCTTGGGTCGTATTTGATGTCCCAGAAAAATATCATGCGATGCGGTACCGGCTCCGTACCAAGGCCTCTGGCCTGGATCATGGCAGGCGATAATACAGGCACGACTGGCGGAATTCTAGTTTAATTGCAATAAATGCCAAAAAATTTAACTTGATCATTTCGAAGTTTTGGTTATTGTTCCTTGGGTCATATTTGATGTCCCGGACAAATACCATGCGATTCGGTACCAGCTATGTATCACGGCGTCCGGCTTGGACCATGGCAGGCGATAATACATGCACGACTGCGGAATTCCAGTTTAAATACCAGAAAATGCCAAAAAATGTAAATTGATCATTTCGAAGAGTTGGTTATGGTTCATTGGGTTGTATTTGATTTCCCGGAAAAATATCATGCGATCCGATACTGGCTCCATACCAAGGCGTCCGGCCTGGACCATGGATGGCGATAATACCTGCACGACTGGTGGAATTACAGTTTAATTGCCATAAAATTCAAAAAAATGTAAATTGATCATTTCGAAGCGTTGGTTATGGTTCCTTGGGTCATATTTAATGTCCCAGAAAAATATCATGTGACCCGGTACCGGCTTCGTACCAAGGTGACCGGCATGGACCATGGCAGGCGATAATACAGGTACGACTGGCGGAATTCCAGTTTAATTGCCATAAAATGCCAAAAAAATGTAACTTGATCATTTCGAAGCGTTGGTTATGGTTCATTGGGTCATATTTTATATCCCGGACAAATATCATGCAATTCGTTTCCGGCACCATACTAAGGCGTCCGGCCTGGACAATGATAAGCGATAATACATGCATGACTGACGGAATTCTAGTTTAATTTCCATAAAATGCCAAAAAAGTTAACTTGATCATTTCAAAGCATTAGTTATGGTTCCTTGGGTCGTATTTGATGTCCAGGACAAATATCATGAGATCCGGTACCAGCTCCATTCCAAGGCATCCGGCCTGGACCATGGTAGGGGATAATACATGCACGACTAGCGGAATTCTAGTTTAATTGCCATAAAATGCCAAAAGATGTAATTTGATCATTTCGAAGCGATTGGTTATGGTTCTGTGGGTCGTATTTGATGTCCTGGAGAAATATCATGCGATCTGGTACCGGCTCTGTACCAAGGTGTCCGGCCTGGACCATGGCAGGCGATAATGGAGGCACGACTGGCGGAATTCCAGTTTAATTGCCATAAAATGCCAAAAAATGTAACTTGATCATTTCGAAGCATTTGTTATTGTTCCTTGGGTCGTATTTGATGTCCAGGACAAATATCATGCGATCCGGTACCGGCTACGTAACAAGACGTCCGACCAGGACCATGGCAGGCACTAATACAGGCATGACTGGCGGAATTCCAGTTTAAGTGCCATAAAATGCCAAAAAATGTAACTTTATCATTTCGAAGAGTTGATTATGGTTCCTTGGGTCATATTTAATGTCCCGAACAAATATCCTGCGACCCGGTACCGGCTCCTCACCAAGGCGTCTGGCCTGGACCATGGCAAGTGATAATACAGGCAGGAGTGTCCGAATTCGTGTTTAATTGCCATAAAATGCCAAAAAATGTAACTTGATTATTTAAAAGCGTTAGTTATGGTTCCTTGGGTCATATTTTATATCCCGGGAAAATATCATGTGATCCGGTACCGACTCCGTACCAAGGCGTCCGACCAGGACCATGGCAGGCGATAATACATGCACGACTGACGGAATTCCAGTTTAATTGCCATAAAATGCCAAAAAATGTAACTTGATCATTTCAAAGCGTTGGTTATGGTTCCTTGGGTTGTATTTGATGTCTTGGTAAATATCATGTGATTCGGTAACATCTGCATACGGCGTCCGGCCTGGACCATGGCAGGCGATAGTATAGAAACAACTGGCGAAATTCCAGTTTAATTGCCATAAATTGCCAAACAATGTAACTTGATCATTTTGAAGCGTTGGTTATGGTTCCATGTGTCATATTTGATGTCTCGGAAAAATATCATGAGATTCGGTACCAGCTCCGTAACAAGGAGTCCGACCTGGACCATAGCAGGCGATAATAGAGGCATGACTGGCGCAATTCCAGTTTAATTGCCATAAAATGCCAAAAAATGTAACTTGATCATTTCAAAGTTTTGGTTATGGTTCCTTGGGTCATATTTGATGTATCGAACTAATATCATGCGATTCGATACTGGTTACGTACCACGGCGTCTGGCCAGGACCATGGCAGGCAATAATACAGGCACGACTTGCGGAATTCCAGATTAATTGCCATTAAATGCCAAAAAATGTAACTTGATCATTTCAAAGCGTTTGTTATGGTTCCTTGGGTCGTATTTGATGTCCCAAAAAAATATCATGCGATGCGGTACCGGATCCGTACCAAGGCCTCTGGCCAGGATCATGGCAGGCGATAATACAGGCACGACTGGCGCAATGCCAATATAATTGCAATAAATGCCAATAAATGTAACTTGATCATTTCGAAGAGTTGGTTATGGTTCCTTCGGTTGTATTTGATGTCCCGGTAAAATATCATGCGATTCGATACCGGCTACGTACCAAGGCGTCAAGTTTGGACCATGGCACGCGATAATACAGGCACGACTGGCGCAATGCCAGTATAATTGCCATAAAATGCCAAAAAATGTAACTTGATCATTTCGAAGAGTTGGTTATGGTTCCTTGGGTCATATTTGATATCCCGGACAAATATCATGCGATCCGGTACCGGCTCCGCTCCAAGGCGTCCGGCCTGGACCATGGCAGGCGATAATACAGGCACGACTGGCGCAATGCCAGTATAATTGCCATAAAACGCCAAAAAATGTAACTTGATCATTTCGAAGAGTTGGTTATGGTTCCTTCGGTTGTATTTGATGTCCCGGTAAAATATCATGCGATTCGATACCGGCTACGTACCAAGGCGTCCGGCCCGGACCATGGATGGCAATAATACAGGCACGACTGGCTGAATTCCAGTGTAATTGCCATAAAATGCCAAAAAATGTAATTTGATAATTTCGAAGTTTTGGTTATTTTTCCTTGGGTCATTTTTGATGTCCCGGAAAAATATCATACGATTCGGTACAAGCTACGTACCACGGCGTCCGGCCTGGACCATGGCAGGCGATAATCTAGGCACGACTTGGTCGAATTCCAGTTTAATTTCAATAAATGCAAAAAATGTAACTTGATAGTTTCGAAGTTTTGGTTATGGTTCCTTGGGTCATATTTGATGTCCCGGACAAATATCATGTGATTTGGTACCGGCTACGTACCACAGCGTCCGGCCTGGACCATGGCAGGCGATAATACATGCACGACTTGGCGGAATTCAAGTTTAATTGCCAGAATATGCCAAAAAATATAACTTGATCATTTCGAAGAGTTGGTTATGGTTCCTTGGGTTGTATTTGATTTCCCAGAAAAATATCATGTGATCCTGTATTGGCTCCATAAGGCGTCCGACCTGTACAATGGATGGCGATAATACATGCAGGACTGGCGGAATTACAGATTAATTGCCATAAAATGCCAAAACATGTAACTTGATCATTTCGAAGCGTTGGTTATGGTTCGATGGGTCATATTTAATTTCCCAGACAAATATCATGCGAGCCGGTAACGTCTACGCACCAAAGTGTCCGGCATGGACCATGGCAGCCAATAATACAGGTACGACTGGCGGAATTCCAGTTTAATTGCCATAAAATGCCAAAAAATGTAACTAGATCATTTCGAAGCGTTAGTTATGGTTCCTTGGGTAATATTTGATATCCCAGACAAATATCATGTGATCCGATACCGGCTCCATACCAAGACGTCCGGCCTGGACAATGGCAGGCGATAATACATGCACGACTGACGGAATTCTAGTTTAATTGCCATAAAATGCCAAAAAATGTAGTTTGATCATTTCGAAGCGGTTGGTTATGGTTCCGTGGGTCTTATTTGATGTCCTGGAGAAATATCTTTCGATCCGGTATCGGCGTTGTACCAAGGCGTCCGGCCTGGACAATGGCAAGCGATAATCGAGGCACGACAGGCGGAATTCCAATTTAATTGCCATAAAATGCCAAAAAATGTAACTTGATCATTTCAAAGCATTGGTTATGGTTCCTTGGGTCGTATTTGATGTCCAGGAAAAATATCATGCGATCCGGTACCGGCTCCATAACAAGGCGTCCGACCTGAACCATTGTAGGCGCTAATACAGGCACGACTAGTGGAATTTCAGTTTAATTGCCATAAAATGCCAAAAAATGTAACCTGATCATTTCGAAGCGTTGGTTATGGTTCCTTGGGTCATATTTAATGTCCCAGACCAATATCATGTGACCCGTTACCGGCTCCTTACCAAGGCGTCCGGCCTGGATCATTGCAGGCGATAATACAGGCATGACTGTCGGAATTACTGTTTAATTTCTATACAATGCCAAAAAATGTAACTTGATCATTTCAAAGCATTAGTTATGGTTCCTTGGGTCATATTTTATATGTGAGACTAATATAATACGATCCAGTACCGACTCCGTTCTAAGGCGTCCGACCTGGTTCATGGCAGGCGATAATACATTCACGACTGACAGAATTCCAGTTTAATTTCTATACAATGCCAAAAAATGTAACTTGATCATTTCAAAGCATTAGTTATGGTTCCTTGGGTCATATTTTATATGTGAGACTAATATAATACGATCCAGTACCGACTCCGTTCTAAGGCGTCCGACCTGGTTCATGGCAGGCGATAATACATTCACGACTGACAGAATTCCAGTTTAATTACCATAAAATGCAAAAAAATGAAACTTGATCATTTAGAAGCATTGGTTATGGTTCCTTGGGTTGTATTTGATGTCCTAGAAAAATATCATGTGATCCGGTAACGGCTCCATACGGCGTCCGACTTGGACCATGGCATGCGATAGTATAGGCACGACTGGCGGAATTCCAGTTTAATTGCCATAAAATGCCACAAAATGTAACTTGATCATTTCGAAGTGTTGGTTATGGTTCCTTGTGTCGTATTTGATGTCTCGGACAAATATCATGAGATTCTGTACCGGATCCGTAATAAGGAGTCCGACCTGGAGCACGACAGGCGATAATACAGGCATGGCTGGCGTAATTCCAGTTTAATTGCCATAAAATGCCACAAAATGTAACTTGATCATTTCGAAGCATTGGTTATGGTTCCTTGGGTCATATTTTATGTACCGAACAAATATCATGCAATTCAGTACCGGCTACGTACCACGGCATCTGGCCTGGACCATGGCAGGCAATAATACTAGCACGACTTGCGGAACTCCAGTTTAATTGCCATTAAACGCCAAAAAAATGTAACTTGATCATTTCAAACCATTTTTTATGGTTCCTTGGGTCGTATTTGATATCCCAAAAAAATATCATGCGATGCGGTACCGGCTACGTACCAAGGCGTCCGGCCTGGACCATGGCAGGCGATAATACAGGCACGACTGGCGCAATGCCAGTTTAATTGCCATAAAATGCCAAAAAATGTAACTTGATCATTTCGAAGAGTTGGTTATGGCTCCTTGGGTTGTATTTGATGTCCTGGTAAAACATCATGCGATCCAGTACCTGCTCCATACCAAGACGTCCGGCCTGGACCATGGATGCGATAATAGAGGCACGACTGGCGAAATTCCAGTTTAATTTCCATAAAATGCCAAAAAATGTAACTTGATCATTTCGAAGCATTGGTTATGGTTCCTTGGGTCATATTTAATGTCCCGGACAAATATCATGCGACCCGTTACCGGCTTCGTACCAAGGCGTCCAGTTTGGACCATGGCACGCGATAATACAGGCACGACTGGCGGAATTCCAGTTTAATTGCCATAAAATACCAAAATATGTAATTTGATCATTTCGAAGTGTTGGTTATGGTTCCTTGGGTCATATTTGATATCCTGGAAAAATATCATGCAATCCGGTACCGGCTCCGTACCAAGGCGTCCGGCCTGGACCATGGCAGGCGATAATACAAGCACGACTTGCGGAATTCCAGTTTAATTGCCATAAAATGCCAAAAAATGTAACTTGATCATTTAGAAGCGTTGGTTATAGTTCCTTGGGTCGTATTTGATGTCCCAGAAAAATATCATGCGACGCGGTACCGGCTCCGTACCAAGGCCTCTGGCCTGGATCATGGCAGGCGATAATACAGGCACGACTGGCGCAATGCCAGTATAATTGCCATAAAATGCCAAAAAATGTAACTTGATCATTTCGAAGAGTTGGTTATGGTTCCTTTGGTTGTATTTAATGTCCCGGTAAAATATCATGCGATTCGATACCGGCTACGTACCAAGGCATCCGGCCCGGACCATGGATGGCAATAATACAGGCACGACTGGCTGAATTCCAGTGTAATTGCCATAAAATGCCAAAAAATATAATTTGATAATTTCAAAGTTTTGGTTATTGTTCCTTGGGTCATTTTTGATGTCCCGGAAAAATATCATACGATTCAGTACAATCTAGGTACCACGGCGTCCGGCCTGGACCATGGCAGGCGATAATATAGGCACGACTTGGCGGAATTCCAGTTTAATTTCAATAAATGCCAAAAAATGTAACTTGATCATTTCGAAGTTTTGGTTATGGTTCCTTGGGTCATATTTGATGTCCCGGACAAATATAATGTGATTTGGTATCGGCTACGTACCACAGCGTCCGGCCTGGACCATGGCAGGCGATAATACATGCAGGACTGGCGGAATTACAGATTAATTGCCATAAAATGCCAAAAAATGTAACTTGATCATTTCGAAGAGTTGGTTATGGTTCCTTGGGTTGTATTTTATTTCCCGGAAAAATATCATGTGATCCTGTATCGGCTCCATAAGGCGTCCGACCTGGACAATGGATGGCGATAATACATGCAGGACTGGCGGAATTACAGATTAATTGCCATAAAATGCCAAAACATGTAACTTGATCATTTCGAAGCGTTGGTTATGGTTCGATGGGTCATTTATAATTTCCCAGACAAATATCATGTGACCCGGTAACGGCTACGCACCAAGGTGTCCGGCATGGACCATGGCAGGCAATAATACAGGTACGACTGGCGGAATTCAGGTTTAATTGCCATAAAATGCCAAGAAATGTAACTAGATCATTTCGAAGCGTTAGTTATGGTTCCTTGGGTAATATTTGATATCCCAGACAAATATCATGTGATCTGATACCGGCTCCATACCAAGGCGTCCGGCCTGGACAATGGCAGGCGATAATACATGCACGACTGACGGAATTCCAGTTTAATTGCCATAAAATGCCAAGAAAATTAACATGATCATTTCGAAGCGTTGGTTATTGTTCCTTGGGTCGTATTTGATGTCCCGGATAAATATCATGAGATCCGGTACCGGCTCCTACCAAGGCGTCCGGCCTGGACAATGGCAGGCGATAATACATGCACGACTGACGGAATTCCAGTTTAATTGCCATAAAATGCCAAAAAATGTAGTTTGATCATTTCGAAGCGGTTGGTTATGGTTCCGTGGGTCTTATTTGATGTCCTGGAGAAATATCTTGCGATCCGGTACTTGCGTTGTACCAAGGCGTCCGGCGTGGACCATGGCATGCGATAATAGAGGCACGACAGGCCGAATTCCAATTTAATTGCCATAAAATGCAAAAAATTGTAACTTGATCATTTCAAAGCATTGGTTATGGTTCCTTGGGTCGTATTTGATGTCCAGGAAAAATATCATGCGATCCGGTACCGGCTCCATAACAAGGCGTCCGACCTGGACCATTGTAGGCGCTAATACATGCACCACTTGCGGAATTCCAGTTTAATTGCCATAAAATGCCAAAAAATGTAACCTGATCATTTTGAAGCGTTGGTTATGGTTCCTTGGGTCATATTTAATGTCCCAAAAAAATATCATGTGACCCGGTACCGGCTCCTTACCAAGGCGTCCGGCCTGGATCATGGCAGGCGATAATACAGGCATGACTGTCGGAATTACTGTTTAATTGCTATACAATGCCAAAAAATGTAACTTGATCATTTCAAAGCATTAGTTATAGTTCCTTGGGTCATATTTTATATACGAGACAAATTTAATACGATCCAGTACCGACTTCTTTCTAAGGCGTCCGACCTGGTTCATGGCAGGCGATAATACATTCACGACTGACAGAATTCCAGTTTAATTACCATAAAATGCAAAAAAATGAAACCTGATCATTTAGAAGCATTGGTTATGGTTCCTTGGGTTGTATTTTATGTCCTAGAAAAATATCATGTTATCCGGTAACGGCTCCATACGGCGTCTGGCTTGGACCATGGCATGCGATAGTATAGGCACGACTGGCGGAATTCCAGTTTAATTGCCATAAAATGCCAAAAACTGTAACTTGATCATTTCGAAGTGTTGGTTATGGTTCCTTGTGTCGTATTTGATGTCTCGGACAAATATCATGAGATTTTGTACCGGCTCCGTAACAAGGAGTCTGACCTGGAGCACGACAGGCGATAATACAGGCATGGCTGGCGTAATTCCAGTTTAATTGCCATAAAATGACAAAAAATGTAACTTCATCATTTCAAAGTTTTGTTTATGGTTCCTTAGGTCATGTTTTATGTACCGAACAAATATCAAGCAATTCAATACCGGCTACGTACCAAGGCATCCGACCTGGACCATGGCAGGCAATAATACTAGCACGACTTGCGGAACTCCAGTTTAATTGCCATTAAATGCGAAAATGTAACTTGATCATTTCAAACCATTTTTTATGGTTCCTTGGGTCGTATTTGATATCCCGAAAAAATATCATGCGATGCGGTACCGCCTACGTACCAAGGCGTCCGGCCTGGACCATGGCAGGCGATAATACAGGCACGGCTGGCGCAATGCCAGTTTAATTACCATAAAATGCCAAAAAATGTAAATTGATCATTTCAAAGAGTTGGTTATGGCTCCTTGAGTTGTATTTGATGTCCTGGTAAAACATCATGCGATCCAGTACCTGCTCCATACCAAGGCGTCCGGCCTGGACCATGGATGCGATAATAGAGGCACGACTGGCCGAATTCCAGTTTAATTGGCATAAAATGCCAAAAAATGTAACTTGATCATTTCGAAGCATTGGTTATGGTTCCTTGGGTCATATTTAATGTCCGCGACAAATATCATGCGACCAGTTACCGGCTTCGTACCAAGGCGTCCAGTTTGGACCATGGCACGCGATAATAAAGGCACGACTAGCGGAATTCCGGTTTAATTGCCATAAAATACCAAAAAATGTAATTTGATCATTTCGAAGTGTTGGTTATGGTTCCTTGGGTCATATTTGATATCCCGGACAAATATCATGCGATCCGGTACCGGCTTCGTACCAAGGCGTCCGGCCTGGACCATGGCAGGCGATAATACATGCACGACTGACGGAATTCCAGTTTAATTGCCATAAAATGCCAAAAAATGTAACTTGATCATTTTGAAGAGTTGGTTATGGTTCCTTCAGTTGTATTTTATGTCCCGGTACAATATCATGCGATTCGATACCGGCTACGTACCAAGGCGTCCGGCCCGGACCATGGATGGCAAGAATACAGGCACGACTGGCTGAATTCCAGTGTAATTGCCATAAAATGCCAAAAAATGTAATTTGATAATTTCAAAGTTTTGGTTATTGTTCCTTGGGTCATTTTTGATGTCCCGGAAAAATATCATACGATTCGGTACAAGCTACGAACCACGGCGTCCGGCCTGGACCATGGCAGGCGATAATATAGGCACGACTTGGCGGAATTCCAGTTTAATTTCAATAAATGCCAAAAAATGTAACTTGATCATTTAGAAGAATTGGTTATGGTTACTTGGGTCGTATTTGATTTCCCGGACAAATATCATGCGATCTGGTAATGGCTCCATACCAAGATGTCCGGCTTGGACCATGGATCGCAATAATACAGGCACGACTGACGGAATTCTAGTTTAATTGCCATAAAATGTAACTTGATAATTTCGAAGCATTGGTTATGGGTCCTTGGATCATATTTGATGTCCCAGACAAATATTATGCAATCTGGTACCAGCTCCGTACCAAAGCGTCCGGCCTGGACCATGGCAGGTGATATTACAAGCACGACTAGCGGAATTCCAGTTTAATTGCCATAAAATGCCAAAAAATATAACTTGATCATTTCGAAGAGTTGGTTATGGTTACTTGGGTCGTATTTGATGTCCCAGACCGATATCATGCAATCTAGTACCGGCTCCATACCAAGGCGTCAGACCTGGACCATGGCAGGCGATAATACAGGCACGACTGGCGGAATTCCAGTTTAATTGCCATAAAATGCAAATAAATGTAACTTCATCATTTCGAAGTGTTGGTTATGATTTCTTGGGTCGTATTTGATGTCCCGGAGAAATATCATGTGATCCGGTACGAGCTTCGTACCAAGGCGTCCGGCCTGGACTATGGCATGCGATAATACAAGCACGGCTGGCGGAATTCCAGTTTAATTGCAATAAAATTCCAGAAAATGTAACTTGATCATTTCAAAGCGTTGGTTATGAATCCTTGGGTTGTATTTGATGTCCCAGACAAATATTATGCGATTCGGTACCGGCTACGTACCAAGGCGTCCGACCTGGATCATGGAAGGCGATAATGCAGGCACGACTTGGCAGAATTATAGTTTAATTGCCATAAAATGCCAGAAAATCCTTTCGAAGAGTTGGTTATGGTTTCTTGGGTTGTATTTGATGTCCCGGTCAAATATTATGCGATCCGGTACCAGATCCGTACCAAGGCGTCCGACATGGACCATGGATGGCGATAATACATGCACGACTGGCTGAATTCCAGTTTAAATGCCATAAAATTCCAAAAAATGTAATTTGATCATTTCGTAGCGTTGGTTATGGTTCCTTGGGACATATTTGATGTCCCGGACAAATATCTTGTGATCCGGTATAGGCTCCGTACCGAGGCGTCCGGCCTGGACCATGGCAGGCGGTAATACTAGCACGACTGGCGGAATTCCAATTTAATTGCCATAAAATGTCAAAAATGTAACTTGATCATTTAGAAGTGTTGGTTATGGTTCCTTGGGTCGTATTTGATGTCCCTGAGAAATATCATGCGATCGGGTTCCGGCTCCGTAGCAAGGCGTCCGGCCTGGACCATGGCAGGTGATAATACAGGCACGATTGGCTGAATTCAAGTTTAATTGCTATAAAATGCAAAAAAATGTAACTTGATCATTTAGAAGAGTTGGTTATGGTTCTTTGGGTCGTATTCGATGTCCCGGACAAATATCATGCGATCCAGTACCGGCTCCGTACCAAGGCGTCCGGACTGGACCATGGCAGGCGATAATACATGCACGATTGGCAGAATTCCAGTTTAGTTGCCATAAAATGCCAAAAAATGTAAAATAATCATTTTGAACCGTTCGTTATGGTTCCTTGTGTCATATTTGATGTCTCGGACAAATATCATAAGATTCAGTACCGGCTCTGTACCAAGGATCCGACCTGGACCATGGAAGGCGATAATACAGGCATGACAAGCAGATTTCAAGTTTAATTCCCAAAAAAATTTCATATCACGGACAATGTCATGCGACCCGGTACTGGCTCCGTACCAAGGCGTCCGGCCTGGACCATGGCCGGCGATAATACAGGCACGACTGTCGGAATTCCAGATTAATTGCCATAACATGCAAAAAAAATGTAACTTGATCATTTCAAAGCATTGGTTATGGTTCCGTGGGTCGTATTTGATATCCTGGAGAAATATCATGCAATCCGGTACCGGCTTTGTACCAAGGCGTCCTGCCTGGACCATGGCAGGTGATAACAGAGGCACGACTAACGGAATTCTAGTTTAATTGCAATAAAATGCCAAAAAATATAACTTGATCATTTCGAAGCGTTGGTTATGGTTCATTGGATCGTATTTGATGTCCACGACAAATATCATGCGATCCGGTACCGTCTCCGTACCAAGGCGTCCGGCCTTGACCATGGCAGGCGCTAATACAAGCACGAGTGGCGGAATTCCAGTTTAATTGCCATAAAATGCCAAAAAATGTAACTTGATCATTTCGAAACATTGGTTATGGTTCCTTGGGTCATATTTCATATCCCAGAAAATATCATGTGACCCGGTACCGGCTCCGTACCAAGGCATCCGGCCTGTACCATGGCAGGCGATAATACAAGCACGACTTTCGGAATTCCAGTTTAATTGCCAAAAAATGCCAAACATATGTAACTTGATCATTTCAGAGCGTTGGTTATGGTTCCGTGGGTCGTATTTGATGTCCTGGAGAAATATCATGTGATCCGGTACCAGCTCTGTAACAAGGCGTCCGGCCTGGACCATGGCAGGCGATAATAGAGGCACGATTGACGAAATTCCAGTTTAATTGCCATAAAATGCCAAACAATATAACTTGATCATTTCGAAGCGTTGGTTATGGTTCCGTGGGTCGTATTTGATGTCCTGGAGAAATATCATGCGATCCGGTACCAGCTCTCTACCAAGGCGTCCGGCCTGGACCATAGCAGGCGATAATAGAGACACGACTAACGGAATTCCAGTTTAATTGCCATAAAATGCCAAAAATTGTAACTTCATCGTTCCGAAGCGTTGGTTATGGTTCCTTGGGTCATATTTTATGTCCCGGAAAAATATCATGCGACTCGGTACCGGATCCGTACCAAGGCGTCCGGCCTGGACCATGGCAGGCGATAATACAGGCACGACTGGCAGAATTCTAGTTTAATTCTCATAAAATGCCAAAAAATGTAACTTGATCATTTCAGAGCGTTACTTATGGTTCCTTTGGTCGTGTTTAATGTCGCGGAAAAATATCATACAATCCGATACCGGCTCCATACCAAGGCGTCCGGCCTGGACCATGGCAGGCGATAGTACAGGCACGACTGGCGGAATTCCAGTATAATTTCCATAAAATCCCAAAAAATGTAACTTGATCATTTTGAAGCGTTGTTTATGGTTCCTTTGGTCGTATTTGATGTCTTGGTCAAATATCATGCGATCTGGTACCGGCTCCGTACCAAGGCCTCCGGCTTGGACCATGGCAGGCGATACTACAGGCACGACTGTCAGAATTTCAGTTTAATTTCCATAAAATGCTAAGAATATGTAACTTGATCATTTTAGAGCGTTGGTTATGGTTCCATGGGTCGTATTTGATGTACTGGTGAAATATCATGCGATCCGGTACCGGCTCTGTACCAAGGCGTCCAACCTGGACCATGGCAGGCGATAATAGAGGCACGATTGACGGAATTCCAGTTTAATTGGCATAAAATGTAAAAAAATATAACTTGATCATTTCGAATTGTTGGTTATGGTTCCTTGGGTCATATTTTGATGTCCAGGAAAAATATCATGCGATCCGGTATCGGCTCCGTACCAAGGCGTCCGGCCTAGAGCATGGTAGGCGCTAATACAGGAACGACTGGCGGAATTCCAGTTTAGTTGCCATAAAAGGCCAAAAAATGTAACTTGATCATTTCGAAGCGTTGGTTATGGTTCCATGGGTCATATTTAATGTCCCGGACAAATATTATACGATCCGGTACCAGCTCTGTACCGAGGCGTTCGGCCTGGACCATGGAAGGCGATATTACAGGCTCGACTAGCGGAATTCCAGTTTAATTGCCATAAAATGCTAAAAATGTAACTTGATCATTTCGAAGTATTGGTTAGGGTTGCTTGGGTCGTATTTGATGTCCCGGACAAATATCATGCTATCCGATACCGGCTCCATACCAAGGCGTCCGGCCTGGACCATGGCAGGCGATAATACAGGCAGGACTGGCGGAATTCCATTTTAATTGCCCTAAAATGCCAAAAAATGTAACTTGATCATTTTGAAGCGTTGGTTATGGTTCCTTGGGTCATATTTAATGTCCCAGACAAATATCATGCCATTCGGTACTGGCTCCATACCAAGGCCTCCGGCCTGGACCATGGCAGGCGATAATACAGGCACGACTGGCGGAATTCCAGTATAATTGCCATAAAATGCCAAAAAATGTAACTTGATCATTTTGAAGCGTTGTTTATGGTTCCTTTGGTCGTATTTGATGTCCTGGACAAATATCAAGCAATCTGGTACCGGCTCCATACCAAGGCCTCCGGCCTGGACCATGGCAGGCGATACTACAGGCACGACTGTCAGAATTTCAGTTTAATTGCCATAAAATGCTAAGAATANGCCTTTGGTCGTATTTGATGTCCTGGATAAATATCAAGCAATCTGGTGCCGGCTCCGTACCAAGGCCTCCGGCCTGGACCATGGCAGGCGATAATAGAGGCACGACTGACGGAATTCCAGTTTAATTGGCATAAAATGTAAAAAAATTTAACTTGATCATTTGGAATTGTTGGTTATGGTTCCTTGGGTCATATTTTGATGTCCAGGAAAAATATCATGCGATCCGGTATCGGCTCCGTACCAAGGCGTCCGGCCTAGAGCATGGCNATATGTAACTTGATCATTTGAGAGCATTGGTTATGGTTCCATGGGTCGTATTTGATGTCCTGGATAAATATCATGCGATCCGGTATCGGCTCCGTACCAAGGCGTCCGGCCTAGAGCATGGCAGGCACTAATACAGGAACGACTAGCGGGATTCCAGTTTAGTTGCCATAAAAGGCCAAAAAATGTAACTTGATCATTTCGAAGCGTATGTTATGGTTCCTTGGGTCATATTTAATGTCTCGGACAGATATTATACGATCCGGTACCAGCTCTGTACCAAGGCGTCTTGCCTGGGCCATGGCAGGCGATAATAGAGGCACGAATGACGGAATTCCAGTTTAATTGCCATTAAATGCCAAAAAATATAACTTGATCATTTCGAAGCATTGGTTATGGTTCCTTGGGTCGTATTT
>ML328593.1:0-45154 GCA_005239505.1 Nicotiana paniculata
GGGTGTGGTTAGAGAAGATAGTTGTTAAGATATAGGTTAAGAGAAAGAGATGAACAGTAAAACTATAAGTAGGATAGTTTACATGATTAATTGAGAAAGAAGAGGTGAGTAAGTACCGAGTAGGATAGTACAACTATAAGAAAAAGTACAACTATAAGAAAACAACTTTCTTAAGCAAACCTCTATTCAAAGAACAGAAAAAACAATTTTATCGAAATATCATATCCACCGTAATATTTTTGGTATCAGAGCCAGAAGATTCTAAGCATATTATAGTTCATGAATAAATCATTAGTAGAAATATTTTAATATATATATATATATATNAATTAATAATTAACAATCTGATGTGACACCTCTTATATGCTAGAATAGTCATTTATCTTTTTTCTCCTTTTTTGGCTTTTTATCTTTGTTTTCTAATTTATCTTATCTAAATGCTACCTAATTAATGAAAAAAACACGTCCCTTCGGGTTACATCCGTTAAAAATTAAGGATGAAACACATTAAATTAAAAGGAATATGTGTATACGGTTAAAATCTCACACTCCGATTTTGTAGGCTCGAGAAGTTACATCGAGGTCAGAAGCCTGGAAGGGGTCGAGGTCAAGCTCGAAGGCAGAACAAGAGGCTCGAGGTCTTAGGTGCTTGATGAGCATCGGAGCAAGACACAGCCGATGTCGAATAGTGTCGTTATGAGTTTGTTACGAAAAGGACAAGATTCTCGCCACGTCCCTAAATATCATGGCGGAAATCCTGGGATAGATTTGTACGAATTAGTACAAATCTGTATTAGGTTGTTATACAGTTGTACCAATAAAATTCCTTACTATAAATAGAAATATACCATATTTAGGATTTCCCCTCCTATATAAAGAGGACCCCAATCATTTGTAAACACAATCTGATCATTGACAAAGAATATACTATCTCACTTTTCTTGTTCACTTCTCTTCAGAAGAATTCTTTAGCTTTATTATATTTACTTTATTGTTCTTGCTTTGTTGCTCATAACTCACCTCGAGGTCATCGAACTCGAGGTCTCTACTGCTCTAGCAACACCGGTTTGGTTCATCAATTCTTCTCAGTTGTACTCTACATTACTTGTTTATAAATTAGTATTGGACTAGATCACATATCTTTAAAATCATAAATCAAATGTAATTGTTACTCGTACTTTCGAGGTAAATAGTTTGGCGCCCACCGTGGGGCTAAAGATAATAGTGATTATTTCAGTGCTAGTTTTCTGAAAACACACATTATTCTTCACACTTTTTCTTGTCAAAGATTCTTTGATTTCAGGTTAAAACATGCCGAACTCAGCAAAAAACACCAGTTCATGGTAATGACGACCTCGGATTTCACGGGGAAATTGAAAATGCAACAGCTTCAGGAGCCGGTATGCCAGCGCTCAACCCCGGGGTAGCACCAGTTCCTCACCCAGTCGATGTTGGTTCACACATTGCTATAAACATCGACTTGGGCACGGACGTCGGAGGAAGCGTGCGTGGAGAAGTTCAATCCAGTGGCACAAGAACACAGGGTCGAGGAGATGGGTAAGTTAGTCTCCAAGTGATTTTTGAAATGTTACAAGCACAACAGATTGCCATTTCTCAGTTGCAAAGCCAGCAAAGGACCCCAAGTGTGGTGGGACCAGAAACTACTCATCGTGCTGAACCAGTCCCGGAAAGATCGAGCAACAATGGATCGGGAACTGACCCACAATCATGAGAATGCTCGAATAACTCACAAAGATGATCGAGTCGGGAGAGAAAAGAATCTAGGACAATGATAAAAAAGTGGAAACGAACAACTCGAGGGTCGACTAAATACCGGGACACCTCTAGTTTTGAAAGGATTAGACTCTAAAAAGTTTGTGCAAAAACCTTTCCCCCCGAGTGCGGCCCCGAAGCCTATTCCCAAGATGTTTCGCATGTCGGACATACCCAAGTACAACGGGACTACCGATCCCAACAAGCACATCACCACATATACTTGTGGTATAAAGGGAAATGATTTGGAGGACGACGAGATTGAGTCTGTTCAACTAAAGAAGTTTGGGGAAACTTTGTCCAAAGGGGCCATGATTTGGTACCATAACCTACCCTCGAACTCTATTGATTCATTTGCCATGTTGGTCGATTCGTTTGTAAAGGCACATGTTGGTTCTATAAAGGTTGCAACAAGGAAGTCAGATGTATTCAAAATCAAACAAAGGGACAACGAGATGTTAAGGGAGTTTGTGTCCCGTTTCCAAATGCAACGAATGGAGTTGCCGACAGTCTCCGATGACTGGGCTGTACAAGCTTTCACTCAGGGGCTAAATGATCGGAGCTCGATAGCATCGAGGTAGTTGAAACAAAACTTGATTGAGTACCCCGCCGTAACTTGGGCGGATGTGCATAATAGATAACTGTTGAAGATTAGAGTTGAAGATGAATAGTTGGGAGCCCCCTCGGGCTCGGTTTATCCAAAAAGGTTAGCAACAAAAGATTCGAGAGAAGTATATAGGGAACTAAGACCGAGTAAGGAGAGATATCGAAGACCGAAGGAACAGCTCGAGGCGTAACATACCTCGGAATGATTGAAGAGTTGAACGAGGACATAATTCTCGGGGACTCATAAGCAAGACAGGGTTCGATATGCATTCAGGACCGGCGGAGACACCTTGATTGTCAGAATATAATTTTAGCATCGATGTCTCGGGTATCGTCTCAGATATTGGAAGAATTAGAGATTCCAGATGGCCTAAACCCATACAAACCGATCCTTCTCAGAGGAATCCCAACTTGATGTGAAAATATCACGGTACACATGGGCATAGGACCGAGGATTGCAGGCAACTGAGAGAGGAGGTAGCTCGATTGTTCAATGAAGGGAATCTTCGGGAATTTCTCAGCGATAGGGCCAAGAACCACTTCAGAGAAAGAGACGCCAACAGGAAGAATGAACCAGAAGAGCCCCAACATGTCATTCACATAATCATCGGAGGAATCGACGTCCCACAAGGACACATATTCAAACGCACCAAAGTATCAATCACAAGGGAAAAGCGGACTCGGGACTACATTCCCGAGGACACCCTCACATTCAATGACGAAGACACCGAAGGCTTATCTCAGCCTCACAACGATGCACCGGTAATTTCTATTCTTTTAAATAAACTTCAAGTTAAACGTGTTCTCTTGGATCCAGGTAGCTCAGCAAATATAATCAGATCGAGAGTCGTGGAGCAGCTCGGGCTGATTGACCAAATAATACCAACATCTCGAGTCTTGAATGGCTTCAACATGGCAAGTGAAACAACAAAGAGGGAAATCATCCTCCCAGTAAACGTGGCCGGAACCATACAAGACACAAAGTTTCATGTTATTGAAGATGACATGAGGTATAATACTTTGCTTACAAGGCCGTGGATCCACAACATGAGGGCAGTTCCATCAACCCTTCATCAAGTGATTAAGTTCCCAACAAAAGATGGCGTGAAAAGGGTATATGAGGAGCAACATGCAGCTAAGGAGATGTTTGTGGTCCATGACTTGGCACCAGTATCGAGGCCCTCTACATCGGAAAAATTGAGCGTCAAGGACAAACATGTAACCAAATAGCAATTACAGTCTATATCCTCGGTTGAGCCCGAGGAACAAGTGATCGAGGACAAAGAGGAAGATTTCCTTACCCCTCGAGCTTTCGTTGCCCTCGAGGAGTCAGATGCGATGAAATCCACGGTCGAGGAACTTGAGCAGGTGATATTGATCGAGTACCTGCCGGAACGAAAGGTATACCTAAGGACGGGATTAACCCCCGAACTTAGGAAAAAACTCATTCAATTCCTTATCAATAACATTGATTGTTTTGCTTAGTCCCACTTAGATATGACAGGGATCCCACCGAAGATAACCACCCATCAACTAAGCGTCAATCTCAGATTTAAACCGGTGAAACAACAGAGGAGGCCTTAGTCCAAGGTAAAGCACAAATTCATAAAAAATGAGTTAACCAAACTTCTTAACATAGGGTCCATTAGGGAAATAAAATATCCCGAGTGGCTAGCTAATGTAGTAGTAGTCCCTAAAAAGAGAAAAAAACTTATAATATGTGTAGACTACAAAGATTTGAACAAAGCATGCTCTAAAGACTCTTTCCCATTTCCCAACATCGATCGTTTGATCGATGCTACGGCCCGCCACGAGATCCTTACTTTTCTTGATGCCTACTCCGGGTACAATCAAATTCAAATGAACCCGGAAGACCAGGAAAAAAATTTGTTTATCACAAAGTATGGTAGATATTGCTATAACATAATTTCCTTCGGTCTAAAAAATGCAGGGATTACATACCAACGCCTAGTTAATAAAATGTTCGAACATCAGATAGGCAAATCTATGAAAGTTTATATTGATGACATTCTAGTTAAGTCCCTATGCGCAGAGGATCATTTGAATCATTTGCAGGCAACATTCGACATCTTAAGAAAGTACTACATGAAACTCAACCCCGAGAAATGCGCTTTTGGAGTTGGCTCGGGCAAGTTCTTAGGTTTCATGGTGTCAAACAGGGGGATGGAGATCAACCCCGACAAAATCAAATACATCGAGGAAACCACTGTCGTAAATAATGTGAAAGTCGTACAACGGCTAACCGGATGAATAGCTGCCCTAGGCCGGTTTATCTATACATCATCGGATCGGAGTCATCATTTCTTTTTGCTTCTCAAGAAGAAGAACGACTTCGAATGGACTCTGGAGTGTCAACGAGCCTTAGAAGAATTAAAACGGTATCTCTCGAGCACACCCTTGCTTCATACTCCGAAGAAGGATGAAAAACTCTACTTGTATTTAGCCGTGTCCGAGGTAGCGGTAAGTGGAGTGCTAGTTCGAGAAGAACAAGGAACACAATTTACTGTTTATTAAGTAAGTCGGACCCTAGGAGATGCTGAAACCAGGTACCTGCATTTAGAAAGTTAGCACTTGCACTAATAAGCGCATCTAGGAAGTTAAAACCATATTTTCAATGCCACCCTATATGTGTATGACTACATACCCACTTCGAAATATCTTGCATAAGCCCGAATTATCGGGCCAATTGGCCAAATGGTCCATCGAAATTGGAGGGTATAATATCGAATATCAACCCCGAACGTCTATCAAGTCCCAAATTTTGGCAGACTTCGTGGTTGACTTTATGCCTTCCCTCGTATTCGAAGTAGAAAAGGAACTCTTGCTAAATATGGGTACATCTTCGGGGGTATGGACCCTCTTCACGGACGGTGCTTCGAATGTGAAAGAGTCCGGGCTCGGTGTTGTTTTAAAATCACCAATAGGAAATATCATTAGGCAATCTATCAAAACTTCTAAATTAATTAACAATGAGGCCGAGTATGAGGCCATCATTGCAGGTCTTGAACTGGACAAGGGAGCAGAGGTCATTGAGCCAAGTGTGACTCTCTTTTGGTAGTAAACAAAGTAAATGGAAGCTTCAAGGTTCGAGAAGATAGAATGCAAAGGTACCTAGACAAACTTCAAGTGACATTGCATCGCTTCAAGGAATGGACACTGGACCATGTACCTCGAGAACAGAACAGCGAGGCCGATGCACTTACAAATTTGGGGTCGTCGCTTGAAGAAGATGATATTGTCTCGGGGACTGTCGAGGTCGGTGGTCGAAGAAGGTCATGCAGAAATTAATTCAACAAGTTTGACGTGGGATTGGAGGAATAAGTACGTCGAGTACTTGAAGCACGAGAAGCTCCCCTAGAACCCAAAAGAATCGAGAGCCTTATGAGCCAAAGCAACTTGGGTCTCACTTGATGAAAATGGAACATTATATAGAAGAACCTTCGACAGACCACTGGCATTGTGTTTGGGATCGAGGGAAACCGTGTACTACGATAAATCCACGAAGGCACCTGTGGGAACCACTCCGGTGCCGACTCTTTCATTCACAAGGTTATTAGAGCAGGGTATTATTGGGATAGCATGGAAAAATATACAAATTAGTTCGTTCGAAGGTGTGATAAATTTCAAAGGTTCGCACCGATGATCCATCAGCCTGGTGAACAACTCCATTCAGTCCTATCCTCATGGCCATTCATGAAATGGGGGATGGACATTGTCGGCCACCTACCAATGGCGCCAGGTAAAGTTAAATTATTTTGTTTATGACTGACTGCTTTTCAAAATGGGTGGAAGCGCAAGCCTTCGAGAAAATAAGAGAAAAAGAAGTCATTGACTTCATATGGGACCAATTCGTGTGTCGGTTTGGGATACCCTCCGAGATAGTATGCAACAATGGGAAGCAGTTCATCGGCAGCAATGTAACTAAATTCTTCGAGGACCATAAAATCAAAAGGATCATATATACGCCCTATCACCCAAGCGCAAACGGCCAGGCCGAATCTACAAATAAAACTATCATTCAAAACTTGAAGAAAAGGTTGAATGATGCTAAAGGGAAATGGAGAGAAGTATTTCCCGAGGTGCTATGGGCATATCGAACAACAGCAAAGTCGAGCATGGAGGAAACCCTGTTTACTTTGGTGTATGGGTCCGAAGAGTTGATTCCGGTCGAGGTCGGGAACCCTAGCGTCAGGTTTCAGCATACTATCAGGATTCGAACCACGAGGCTATGAACACTTGTCTCGAACTATTAGATGAAAAGCATGAAGCCGCACTAGTTCGAATGGCCGCGCAAAAGCAAAGGATCAAGAGGTATTACAACAGAAGGGCGAACCTTCGCCATTTCGGAGTCGGGGACTTAGTTGTAAGGAAAGTCACCCTCAATACTCAAGACCAAATGAAGGGAAACTAGGCCCTAATTGGGAAGGATTGTACCGAGTCCTCGAAGTCATAAGGACAGGATCCTACAAACTTAGCACAATGGAAGGAGATCAACTACCAAACAATTAGAACATATCACTGCTCAAACGATATTATTGCTAAGGTATGACCTTCTACCCTTTTTCATTTATATTTAAGATTAACTCCTTGTAGATGTTTGACTAGAGATATCGAAGCATCCATCAACTCGAAGACCTTGGGTTTTAAAGCATGTGTTGCACTCTTTTTCCCTTAGATCGGGTTTTATCCCAAATGGGTTTTCCGGCAAGGTTTTTAACGAGGCAACATTTATATGCTACCTAAGGGGAATTCAACAAAGTATTCAAGGCTTCTTTTCAGTCAACCTCGAATACTGGGGGGAATCACCCTCGGAGGTTGTATGTTTGAAGAAAACAATTCACGCCAATGAAGGCCTCGATAGGAGAACTTTGTAATGGGCCAAACGGTCAAACGAACCGTGTCCATATAGAATAATCGAGCCCCCAACAACAAAACATGTACGCATGTATCAATTATTCAAAGAAGCATTTTTTCTATATCAAACACTTTGTGTTTCAAAGAAATTTACTATTATACGAGTTTCGCACTTATAATACTACGAGAAACAGCTCAAGGGCCATAACGCAAATGCACCTCGAATACTCGGGGACTTTCATAGACATTCAACACATCGAGTCATCAAAAACTCGAACTCATAAGACCTCAAAGAGGCATATTCGAACTCATAAGACCTCAAAGAGGAATCCCCTCGATACAAAGGCCAAGGCCACCATACTCGGGGACTAAAATCCACAGCCATATGAAACACTACGGACATATGAAAGACTACGGTCATATGAAAAGGTTACGGACGAAATAATGCGGCTCGGAGACGTCTGACTTCCGCCATAAAATAAAGGACTTCGAACACTTCAAAAAATTGGTAAAATCAGGCTACCCTCGGCAAAAACAAATGATAAAGGGCTTCAATAAAACCATCCCTCGAATGATTTCGAGGCTTCGATAATATCAGCCTTCGAAAAAACCTCAAGAGGTATTCAATTATTGTTACACAACGAATTAGAAACGAGGTCCCAACCGATCGTACCGTCAAAAGATCCAACAAGTACAAAAACACATGCTAAGGCATACCAAATTTTTCACTAAGTCTTTTAGCCGGAAAAAGGGAAAAATTATAGCCACTTTAGAAGCCGAATTGGCCCAACCTAAAAGAGCCTAAGGGCCAACCTAAAAGAGCCTAAGGGACAATATTAAAGCCTAAGGGGAAATATTTAAGAACATATAGCCCAAAGCACACGGGGCTCGAGACCTCACTCAACTCGGGCTCAAGAATTCCATCACTTCGAGCCTGTGTTCAATAAGCTTAAAGTTTAGTCCAAGGATTGAACCCTGAGAGGCCAATACTCGGACTTATCATCTACAAACATCAAATTTATTTTCACGAATGGAGACAAAATAGGATTCAACAGGAAACGAAGATGAAGCAAAAAGGTTCTTTGTATTTTCAAAAGTACATTTACAACTCCCACAAGGGGCCCTTACACAAAAGAAGAAAAAGAACCTAATATACTTTCGGGGCAACTTGCTCGGAGGCAATATCCACAGGAGCTACATCTTCGATAGCTTTATCTTCGGGGACTTCCTCCTCCTCGGGGACTTCATCTCCTTCTCCCTCACTCTCGGATCGCTGGCAGAATCCTCGTCGGTGGAGAGCAGTGCAACTGCCTCTTCTTCCAAAGCCTTTACCTTCTCGATGTCAACCGAGAGGTCGAAGACTCTAGCATGTACCTCCTCGAGAGTTTGTCTTGGGATTCCAGCCTAGTATGGTTGATAGCACATCTTAACTTGAGTTCGGCTGCGGCAGAGATCTCTTGCGCCCAAGCGTTAGCAGCAGCAGCATCGACTCGATATGAGGACACGAATGCCTCAGCCTCGGACTTGTCTTTAGCAAGTATGACAGTCGCTTTAGCATGAAGCTCCTCAAATTTGAGGCTCTCCTATTTTGCACTTCGAAGCTGGTTCTCGACCGAGGCCAACTTTTCCTGAAGAGTGTCATTTTCTGAGGCACCGTCCATATGTTGTCTCCACCCAAAGGTTTCAGCCTCTTTGGTTTGAGCTCCTCTCGAATTTGCACCACCAGGTCGGCCTTCTATTGGAACTGCAAGTTAAGGCATTAGATACCAAAACAGGTGAACACAAATTAGGACCACAAAAGCTATATTACCTTCTCGACGAGCTCGACCCGCTCCTGGCAAGCCTTCTCCAAATTAGCTCGAAGGACGCTGATCTCCCTCTCTCTTTTTGCGTAGAGAGCTTTGAGGTTGTCCATCTCTAAAATGAGCTTATTGAGATCATCTTCACAAAGGGCAAGCTCAGCCCGAGAGTTGGAAAAATCTTGATTGAAGAGCATCACGGCCTTATCACAAAGAAAGGGAGTCAGAAAGACAAAAATCAACCTCTAAACATAATTATTAAGGCAAAGTTTACCTGCTTACGAAGCTTCTTAGCATCCTCAAAGATGAACGAAGCGTCAAGGTCGGGGCCCTCTTCGATTCCAACGAGGTACTCCCGAAAAATTTTGTTTCCCCCAAGGGATGTTCCACATCAGGAGTCCTCATATCTCGGGCGTCCCGTATTTTCCCCTCAGAGAACAGCGGGTCTGGTGGAGAATCGTCCATATTGATTACCCTGAATGATTCAATCGGGGCATTCTCTCGCCTTCGAATAACTTCAGGGTTGGGCTCTTCGAGTTCATCAGCCAAGTTCCTTACCGGCTTAGGGGCTTTGCTCAAGCTCCCTTCAGAGATCTCCTCGGCTCGAGGTTGAACCGTATCAGCAGCCTTCGGTTCAGCGGCCTTCAAAGCACCTGTGCTCCCACTTTCCGAGTCATTAGCGGATGATCCTCATCTTCGCTCTCTATGCCATCTCTCTCCTCGTCTTCAACACGAATGCGTTCGACGATTTCCGAAGATAAGACCATTATATCGGCCTTAGGCTTTCGAAGCTTGGTTTTCTTTGGCCTCGCGGATTTCGCCGGCACTCCTTTATTCCTTTTCTTGTCCTTGGCAGGTTTTGGGGGTTCTTCCTCACCAGGTGGGGTGGCCTCATTGAAACAACATCTCTGAGGCCTGCATAAAAGCGAAAATAAGTATTTCGCTAAGGAACTCATATATGCAAATAATGAATACTCACCGTGGTTTTTGGCCTCCCGTTGGCCTTCGGACAAATCACGCCAGTTGTGATCGGCTATGAGAAAGTGGAGGCCAGTTGCTGAACCCAGCCTGGGAGGTCCGCAACCGCATTAGGGAACCAAGCAACAGCTGCATCATTATAAGGGTATTAGTTCAAGAGAAAGAACGAATATCAAAGCGATAAAACGCCCTCGATAAACCTGTACATATTCCATTCCTCGGGGAATGAAATCCTTTCTGCAGGAATCGAATCGGAGGTTTTGATTCGGACAAGGCGACTCATCCACCCTCGGTCCTTGTCTTCATCGATTCTAGAGAATAAAGACTTCGAGGATTGGCATTGCAGCTTTATCAGGCCACCTCGATAGAGGCGAGGGCTGTATAACCTGATTAGATGGTCGAGCGTAGAAGGTATCCCTTCGACCTTACTCAAGAAGTACCTTATCAAGTGAATGATTCGCCAGAAGGAAGGATAAATTTGGCCAAGCTTCACTTGATACTATTGGCAAAAATCGAGAATCACTGGATCTAGGAGGGGCAGAGAAGAGTCTACGGGACCTAAGGTGAACGGGTAAGTATACACACTCAGATACCCTGCTTTATGAGTGGTAATATCCTCTTCGGAGGAAGGGATCTCCACATCTTTATTTCCCCAGTTACAGTATGTCTTCACCTGGTCGAGTTCAGTGCTAGTTATCAAACTGATATATCGTGACATAGGTTCACATCGAACCGGGACCGAAGCAGGCCTGTCGATTTTAAATGTCAGAAGATGTTTCGCAAGGCCCAGGAGTACACTCCTCAATACAAGGTGGTACCACCGTTTTGATCTTAGATTGACGTGATGACGAAAAGGATTTTTTTTTTGTGGAACTGTCTTAGAAGTTTTGGCCATTGTTGTTGTTGAAAAATTCAAAAGAAGAAAAGAAAGTTGGTGATGAAATAGGCACAAGAGAAGGATAGATGCAGAGAGAATGGGGAAGTTAGGGTGCTGAGGAAAGTAAAGTTTGCAAAGAGATGGGTTGAAGTATTTATAGGAATCGCCTATGCGTATTGAGGAAGCTAAACGGCTGACCAATAGCCGCTTTTCATTAATAGCCTTTCAAAAACTGTGCAGACGTGACCTTTCATGACTTTTAGTCATACCAATTGCTGACATCACGAGACTAACGTCATAGTAGGAGCATCGAAGGGTCGAGAATCAGAATCATTTCTTATCCTTTCATTCTAAAAAACGCGGGGACTATCTGTATACGTTCAAAATCTCACATCCCGATTTTGTAGGCTCGAGAAGTTATATCGAGGTCAGAAGCCTGGAAGAAGTCGAGGTCAAGCTCGAAGGCGTAACAAGAGGATCGAGGGCCTAGGTGCTCGATGAGCATCGGAGCAAGACACAACCGATGCCGACTAGTGCTGTTATGAGTTTGTTACGGAAAGGACAAGATTCTCGCCATGTTCCCAAATATCATGCGGAAATCCCGGGATAGATTTGTATGAATTAGTACAAATTCATACTAGATTGTTATACAACTATACCAATAAAATTCCTTACTGTAAATAGAAATGTACCATATTTAGGATTTCTCCTCCTATATAAAGGGGACCCCAATCATTTGTAAACACAATCTGATCATTGACAAAGAATATACTATCTCAATTTTCTTGTTCACTGCTCTTCAAAATCATTCTTTAGCTTTATTATACTTACTTAACTTTTCTTGCTTTATTGCTCCTAACTCACCTCGAGGTTATCGAGCTCGAGGCCTCTACTGCTCTAGCAACACCAGTTTGATTCATCAATTCTTCTCATTTATACTCTACATTACTTGTTTATTAATTAGTATTGGACTAGATCAGATACATTTAAAACCATAAATCAAATTTAATTGTTACTCGTACTTTCGAGGTAAACAAGATGAAAAAAGAGACTTTTCATTTCTAAAACGGTTTCTTTACCATATATAACAAAAGGCATGTAGTATTTTTAACCAATAACGATGGGCCATTTCCATAATTTTGTCTACTCTTTTCCTCAAATGAATTTTTTTTTAACATAAGACAAACAGAATGATACTTTTGAAGGTGTTGTATGTAATGAGAAGGGTCAAGTGGCATATATTTTTCTACCACATAAAAGGCTTTACGAAAAGGTGTAATTCCTCTGGGGGTGGTAAAATGGGTAAAATAAATAGTTAACCACCCATATTATCCACTAAAAAATGGGTTAAATAATTAATTTTTTAAAAACAGATCAAATATGGATAAGAATCATATTATTCATTTAGAAAATGGATAACCAATAGATAACCAATGATAACCAATTGGTCTAACTTTTACATTTGTAAGGCCTCAAATTAGGGTTCCTCAAGTTAGGGAGACTAAAGAATTCTCCCAAAAGTGATCATATGCAAGAAGTCATGGATAATATGGTCCACCGGTTAACCCATTTTTTTATCCGTATTAAATATGGGCCGGATCAGATAATTTATCCGTTTTTTCATTTTCCATTTTTGATCAGAACCATATCCGACCCGACCCCCTCGTTTTCCACTCCTAAATTCCTCAACAGGTAAGTTTCCAAAAGCAACAAAAATTATATGAAGAAAGAATCATATTTTTGTACTGAAGATGAGATGTTCTTCCAATGTTACTGAAGGGGAGAAGGTGAGGTGAGGGAAGAAGGAAGAAGGATTGAGTTAGGAGTTGAATTGAAAAAGAAAAGGAAGGAAAACAATGGTGAGGGTATAGCAAATTCGAGGATAAGAAGCCGACTTCTTTTTTCTGTTTCTTCTTTATTTTATCACAAGATCTTTTTATAGTTTTTTTTCATAGGTATTTTTAATAAAAATTAGTGTTCTTAGCATTTAATTTGGAATGCTAAATTAACTAAAACATTTCACTGATTATATATTTGTTATTCATGATAATGTGTGTCCCATTTAAGCAAAATTTTCCCTCGCAATTAATGGGAGACAAAGAAAAAAACCTAATATTCCAATATTTTCTAAGAATTTCAATTTTCAAACGATCTCCCTAAAACTAGCTAGATGACAAATAATATTTACAGATATGCTATCTGATAACTTCTAGTGATTAAGCTTCAATGGAGAAGAGAGAAGAAGATACGAAGAAGCATCACTGGAGAAGAAACTGTTTTTTCTCATAGAATGAATACAGTGTACATGATAACTAACTGCTTGTTAGTTATATACAGTGCTGTAACTTAAGTTAGTTGAATACAGTTGTCATTAACTAACTAACTACTCTTAGTTAACTAACTACAGTTAACATTAACTAAGCCAGCTAACTACAGTTAGCCTCATATCTTGTTAACACCCTCCCTCAAGCTGATGGTTGAAATATGTCTTTCAACCCCAGCTTGGACAGTAGATAGTCATGTTGCAACTTTACAAGACTCTTAGTTAATAAATCTGCAAGTTGCTCCTAGTAGAAACATGAAAATTCTTGATCATTCCCTGAACAATTTTTTCTCTCATAAAGTGACAGTCAATATCTATATGCTTTGTTCGCTCATGGAAGATATGATTAGCTGCAATCTGGATAGCAGCTTTACTGTCACAGTATAACGAAATAGGCCAGTTGATGTCAACTCCCAGTTCTTTGTATAAGCCTGTCAGCCAAGTTAGTTCAGCAACTGTGGAAGCCATGCTTCTGAATTCTGCCTTTGCTGAACTTTTGGCTACTGTATCCTGTTTCTTCGACTTCTAGGATATAGTAGCATCTCCAAATTTTACTAGATATCCTGTAACAGACCTTCTAGTTTATAAGCAACCTCCCCAGTCTGAGTCACAATAAACTGTAAGTGTGCCTGAGCTGTCTGAGGGCATTAGCCTTAGACCAGGTGTTGCCTTGATGTATCTTACAACTCTGTGAGAAGCTTCAAGGTGTGACTATTTTGGCTTGTGCATAAATTGGCTGAGCACTTGCACAACATAGGCAATATCAACTCTAGTCATAGTAAGATACATCAACCTTCCTATGAGTCTTTGATATTGACATGGATCTTCTAGTAGACTGTCCTCTCTTGTTGTATCCGAGATTGAGTCACCTTTGATAAAAGAATCATACTCCACAGAGGTTAGTTTCACATTGGACTCTAGTGGAGTACTAGCTGGTTTGGATCCTCCAAGTCCTATTTCAGATACAAGTTCCAAAGCATACTTCCTTTGGCTCATTACTATGCCTTTTTTTGACCTAGCAAACTCTATTCCAAGAAAGAATTTCAGTTCTCCCAAATCCTTCATTTTTCACATGAGTTTGAGGTCATTCCTTGTTTTAATAATCAGATCAGAGCAGGTACCTGTCACCAGTAGATCATCTACATACACCAAGACTACTATCAGTGCAGCCTACTCCCTTTTGGTGAAGAGAGAGTAGTCATAGTGGCTTTGAGTGAAGCTAAGACCCATTAGTGCATCAGTTAATTTCTTGTTCCATTGCCTAGGAGCTTGCTTCAGGCCATACAAAGACTTGTGAAGTTTGCAAACCTTAGAAGTCCTTCTCTGGCTTGCAAACCCCTGAGGAATCTCCATGTAGACTTCCTCTAGAAGATCGCTTTCAAGAAAGTCATTATGGACATCCATTTGAATGATGGACCAGTGCTTGGCTGCTGCAAGGGCAATGACAGATCTCACTGTGACCATCTTGGCCACAGTAGAGAAAGTTTCTATGTAGTCAAGCCCCTCCTGTTGACTATACCCTTTAGCCACTAGCCTAGCCTTGCTCCTGAAGCAGTGTACTTCACCTTATACACCCATCGACAACCTATAGCCACTTTCCCAAAAGGAAGATCAACAATCCTCCATGTATGAATATCATCTAAGGCTGCAATCTCTGATTGCATAGCATCAATCCAGTGTGGATGTTTTACTGCCTCAACATAAGAATGAGGCTCTTAAACAGATGAAAAAGCTGTAAGTACAGCACTAAAGGACTGGGAAACATGATCATAGGATAAGTAGCTTGACATATGATAACAGCAGGTAGCATTACCTTGCTGCTGAGTGACATAGTCTTTAAGCCAAACAGGAGGTCTGCTAGTTCTGGTGGATTTTCTACAGGGCTCAGGGACAGTAGAAGGCATAGAACTGTTAGATACATCTGCTGTCTCAACAGATTCTACTGAGCCTGATGAGAGGAGCAGTGAGGGTTGATCAACTGTGTCGTATATGCCACTGTCTAAAACTGGCTCGGTAGATTCAACACTAATTGAGGTGGATGATATAGAAGAAGAAGTAGAAGCGGGGATAGTGCTGAGGTCGAGGACTAGGAACAGAGATGAGATAGTAGTGGGAAGATGGTTGAAAGGAAAGACATATTCTTTGAACACTACCTCTCTCGTGACTTGAAAACTCTTTGAGTGAATAACATACATCTTGTACCCCTTCTGGGTCAAAGAGTAACCAAGAAATATGGCTGGGACAGCTCTTGGTGAGAATTTGTCCCCCCCTTTGAGATTAGTAACATATCCCAACCAACCAAACACTCGCAAATGATTTAGTGAGGGCAACTGACCATGCAACACTTCATAGGGACATTTGCCTTGAAGAGTAGGTGTAGGCAGTCTATTAATCACATAAACAGCAGCCAGAACACATTCTCCCCAGAACCTTAGAGGAACTGAGGCTTGGAACCTCAAGGATCTTGCAGTGTCCAAGATATATCTGTGTCTTCTTTCAGCAACTCCATTTTTCTGAGGAGTGTAGACACAGGAACTTTGATGAATGATTCCAATAGACTGCAGTAACACTATCATTTGTGAATTAAAGAATTCACAACCATTGTCAGACCTAAACACTTTCACAGAACAGGAAAAAACATTCTGGACCATGAGTAAAAAGTTTCTCATCACTACAACTACTTCACCCTTCGAAGGAAGTAAAAAGATCCAAGTATATCTGGAATGATCATAAACTAAGGTTAGAAAATACCTTCTTCCATCATGAGTAGGAACTCTGTAAGGTCCCCATACATCACCATGAATAGTGTGAAAGAAAGTAGTAGAGACAGTATTACTTGAAAGAAATGGCAGTCTTGATTGTTTAGCTAGTGTACATACAGTACAGTGACTTTTAGATGAATGATGCTTTACAGATTGAAAAAATTTCATCTTCCTCAAAGTACTAAGTGGCACATGCCCTAGTCTTTTGTGCCAAAGATCTACACCCAGTCTATTGGCAGTTATTGTATTTGCAGCAACAAAATTTAAGACACCTTTACCCTAAGACACATGTACTTCAGCAGAATCCACCTGAAGTTTGCGACCCTGAGACACAGGTACTTCAGCAGAAACCATCAGAAGTTTGTGACCCTGAGACACAGGTACTTCAGCAGAATCCACTTGAAGTTTGCGACCCTGAGACACAGGTACTTCAGTAGAATCCACCTGAAGTTTGCGACCCTAAGACACAGGTACTTCAGTAGAATCCACTTGAAGTTTGTGATCCACCTGAAGTACTTCAGCAGATTCCACCTGAAGTTTGCGAGGTATTACAGCAGAATTCACCTAAAGTTTGCTGTTGTGGTTGAACACATAGAGGTCGCTGTCTTCTCTACCAATCCCCTTCACTTTGCCACTGAAGAGATCCTGAAAAATGAAGAAATCAGGAAAGAACATGGCTACACACTTTAGTTCTTTTATTAGCTTTGATACAGATAGGATATTATATTTGAATCCAGGTATGTGCAACACATTAGTTATCTTTTGACCAGGAAAAAGATAAGTAGAGCCTATGTGATTAACAGTGACTGTCTCTCCAGTAGGCAAATGAACTCTGCACTCTTTAGAATTATCACACTCACTATTCTCCGTTAAGATTTGTTTGTCATTAACCATGTGATTTGATGCTCCGGAATTCACTATCCACTTAATTAGGTCATCACTGGTAGGCATGGCTGCATTTGCTATACCTGCATTCTCAAATGAACTACCAATCTCACTGTCTTTGCCAAGCATCTGCAGAATTTGAGTGTACTGCTCCTGAGTAAACTGTGGAATCCCTGCCAGTCCTGTTAGTCCTGCTTGAACATTCTGATTGTGAACTTGGCTAGGTGCTGCATTTCTAGCCATGTTAGCCATTAAACCAGTAATTTCACCCATAGAAGCAGAGTTGACATCACTATTAGAATGATTGTCCTTAGCATAATTGACAGAGGGAATCTTCTTCTTAGATTTAAAATCTGCGGGATATCCCACCAATTTGTAGCAAGTATCTCTGGTATGCCCTTTGAAGTGACAATAGTCACAGTAAAGGATATTCTTTTTGTTTCTATAATATGCTCCTGAACTAGATGATCCTCCCTTGTTGGTATACATGACACCATTACCAGAGCCATGTGAACTAGTACCCCTGTAGCCTCCATTGTTACTAAACAAGGCTATTCCTTCATTCATCTCAGGAATATGTGTAGGAGGAGTCAGTGATCTCCTACTTTCCTTAGACACTATCTTAGCATAGACCTTATTAATTGAAGGAATTGAGGACATCATCATAATCTGATTGCTAGACTGAGCATATGATTCATTTAGATCTATTAGAAACTGCAACAGTCTTTGAGATTCAAAATGTTCAACATATTTCTTAGATTCTTCACAACCATAACCAGGGCAGGGCATTAGTGCATCAAACTCTGCCCACAGTTCACTTAGTTTTGAGAAATACACTGAAACTGAGGAAATACCCTGGGTTAAAGTGGCTATTTGCCTATGAAGATATATTTAGACGTTGGATTTATCTACTTGTTCAACTACGTGTTTATTGTTGTTGATTGAATGACCATCGATTGACTATGCCTATTTATTATGTGTTGCTTGATAAAGGATACATATTTACGTGGTTGTTGAACAACGTCACTCCTAACATTTGTGAGAAATCAATACAACGGGTTTAAAGGTAGGTTTAGAAATAACAAAGCCTTGACGTGGTCATAATGAGCGGTTTGATAAAGCAAACTAGCGTAGTTCGAGAGAATATGTCTAGTAGGTTATTGTAGTTGCTTGAGAGAGAATTACATCACCCAAAGTACTCACGATCAGTGGAGAATACATATGCGAAATTGTAGGGAACATAGGGGGAAGGATTCCGACAATTGGAAAAATCACAACTCTAGACCTTCTTAATTTAGTCTCCAACCCTGAATATCTTTAGTTGTTAATTTACTGCTTTAGTTTGTTAGTCAATTAGTTAGATATAAAAATCTTAATATTTATAACTTAGAAATTTATTCGAGCTTGTCTTCTTGGCGACATTGAACAATTATGGCAAAACCTTAGTTCTTTGTGGGATTCGACTCCGGACTTTTAGAACGAATTATATTTGCAGTCATCGCTTATCCTTTTTAGGACTAGAGTTGGGCGTGATCAAATTTTGGCGTCGTTGCCGGAGAACTAACAGTGTAGTTGTAGGTGTACATATTGCTAGGTTTCAAGTTTGAACTTTTTTTTTTAGTATTTGATTTTTATTTTATTTATTTTAGTTTTATTTGTTAATTTGAAAAGAAAACACGGGCCTCATGGAATTATGAGAGTTTTGATGTTGATAATTCTACTTTTGATTTTCCTTATGCTTATTTTGGAAGAAATCACCCATGGCAAAATTATCAAAATCTTCCCGAGAGTGAGATATGTGCACCAACTCAATCTTATGTCTGGTGGTCAAGATGGTCACTTTCATGGTTCTACTTATATTTCTTATCTTCCCCCAACCTCTTACTTTGATGGTTCTTCTTTTTCTTGTGAAGTTAATAGGAACAAAGAACCAGGGATGATGACCTGAAAGAGATTAAGGACATGCTAAGGTGCCTTGTGGAACAAGATAATGAGAAACAACTGAACATACAAAGGCAAGATGCTACTATTCGCAACCTGGAGGCACACATGCGTCAATTAGTTGAAGCATTTAATGCTCAACCAGCTGATATTGTGGATAGTAGCCAAAAGGAGCTTGTATTAGATGCAAAAATTGAGGTCCTAAGGGAGGAGGTCAGAGTAGAATTCCAACAATCAATCGAACTAGATTTTGAGGATGTCGATGTTGTAGAAGAGATATTAGAGTCAACCAAGGACATTGATGATACATATTTAGCTGACTCTAGTGTCATGGGTGTAAAGGAAGTAGAAAGTCCCGATGTTCATGTAGTTGAGCGCATTGGTCCACACTCCAAGCACTTTCCACATTGTGTTTGGATGATGATATAGAAATAGAGTCATCCAAGCCGATTGGGGATTCAAGGAATGAGCAACAAAGTGCCTACATTCTGAAATTCTTCTTGCCAGAAAGTCGGAATTACACACCTCATCTAAAGGTTATGAAGTGCAGAATACTACATAGTTTCCTTGGGCCAGTTAGATTCGTTCCACCAACCCAGAAGCATAATCATAAGCTTGAATCAAAATTTGGGGTTGAATTCATAAGCTCAAGGTGGAGGCAAAAAGTGATTCACGTCGTGCCGCGACGTTAAATCAAGCGCTTGTTGGGAGGCAACCCGGCTTTACTGCTTTTTTTTTTTATTTTATTTTACTTTTTTGTTTTTTTTAATTGTATTATTTTTGTAGTGTCGATTTTTGATTTTCTAGGAGCATGGAATGCAAAGCCATTGGAAGGATCCAATAACAAACCAGATGGTTGGAACTAAGTGTGAGGTACCCGCACGAAGGACCAAGCCTGGGAGAAGTCTGAGTATTCCATGAGCTGCTAGTTCTTCGGCCTTTGGCCTACCAGGGAGTTTCTTTTACCCTCTTATTAGTTATGATGTTTATTAGGGCACAATTTTAAGTGTGGGGTGAGGAGATCGTCTGGATGACTTTCTATGCTACTTTAGTTGTGTTAGTTTAATTGATTTTTTTTTTTACAAAAATAGAAGAGATTGGACTTTTCCCGACGATGAATCTATTAGACAATTTTCTTGAGGGATTTAAGTCTAAGAAAAAAAAATACAAAAATTTTTCTTTTGTTAGGAGTGTATCAGTTCCCCCTTGGTTTTTCTTTAGGCCACGGTTCTTTTCCAAGGGTTTTAGTGTAGTTAGTTTTATTTTTTTTAGGAGTCGGAGCCAGTGTGAGATGAATTGAATTGAAGCAATATCTCTTGACTTTGTTATTCCTTGAGAATAGTGAGTACTTTGGTTGTGACGCTTAGACTCATTTTTTGACTCTTGTATAAATACCTTAAATTGTATAAGCTTAACTTTGCTTAACTGCTTTGACTTGAGTGTCTTGATGAATCCAATACCGAGTGAGTTATGTGCCATTTGTGTGTAAGGTTTGGGTGTTATTCTATGCATTGCATTTTATGCCTAGAACTTGTCCCGGTGCTTGCAACGCGAAATTGTAGTTTTTTTCAGTCTTAGAAGTGATATAGGCGTTTCTTTGTTGAGCCATATATGTATATTTTACCTGCCTAATTGTTATGTATCGTAGTTAATCCTTTTGAGCCTGTAATCCTGTTTCTTTGGCAACCACATTACAAGCCTTATCCATTTGTTTGGATTAACCATCTATCTGAACCTTTAAACTTCTCATGAGCACTTGAATTGTTATGAACTTTGTAAAAGTTAAAGTGTGGGGTGGTTGGTTTGGCTTTTGAGGGAAACTCATGAAATAAGGAGAAATGTGCACTGTTTTGAAAAATCAAGAGCCCTTGAATTTAAAAAAAAAAGGAAAAAAATAATTGTATTGTTGTGGAAAAATAATTCCTTGATAAGTGGCGACTCTTGATGTAATTGTGCTTAAAGAAGTATGGGGTAATATACATTGATGTGAAGGTGAAGTTTGGTTTGACATAAGTATGGGGTTTGAGTGTTAAAGTATATGTATTAAAGTACTTAGGGAGGTGTAGTCACTCTTATACCTAAATGTATCCTACCCATCCCGCAGTCTATATTACAACCAAATAAAGTCCTACTTGATGTTAGACTGAATGAGATCGATTAGTAGAGTAGTACACTATGGGAAATCCTATGGTGCATCTTTTGTGGCATATGAATGTTAATTTCTGAGAGTGAGTGAATTCTTTCTATCTTGAGTTCCTAAGTATTCTTAAATTTTATTGTGTGGAACTACTCTCTTTTGTTGTGTGAGGGCACTTGATTCATAAAGGAAAGGTAATCCTTGACCTCTATGTTAGAGTAAGTTGGTGAGTTGTAAATAATGCGTGGTACTTGTGAGTCAAATTTTGAGGTGAAGATGTTATGCGTTTGTGCTTAGTCTATTTTAAATATTCTTGGTGTGATGAGTTAGGAGAATTGTTTAAAAAAGGTCGTGTCTATATAAAGTGTAGTTTGATTTCTCGAGGACGAGCAATGGTTTAAGTGTGGGTGTTGATGATAGGCTATAATTACGTATTTTAATCGCTTATTACACTCTAATTTACTGTAATTTAATTGAGTTAGAGCTTTAATCGTTAGTGTTTTGCACTAATTGTGTGTTTTATGCCTTGTAGGAGTGATTTCGACTATGTAGTTGTTATGAAATGAATTCAAGTAATTTGGAGCTTTGAAGTTTGAGTAAAAGCCCAAGGAATTAAGCCGGGATCGTGTTCGGGGATCAAATTTGATAGTTAAGAACAAACAAAGAATCAAGTAGGTATATTGCGCACTGTCTAGTAAAATAGACATAACTGTTTGCTCCGAACTCCATTTGGGCTATACAATAATGGTTGGAAAGTAACTCAAACGGATACAACTTTCATGTTTTACGGTTTTCCAAATTCCAAACGGAACAGGGTGAAAAATGCGGTCAAATATGCGATTGCGGATCTCGACGCGAATTTGAGGCAAAACACTAGGTAAAGTCCGCGCCAGACCGCGGTTGAGTCCACCGCCGCGGACGTCCAGGCCTGGGAAAGTGTGCTTTTTCGCGTAGGAGAAGGTATAAGTATTTAGGCCCAACCCTACTTGGTATATATACATGAAAAATGGTATTTTGAGGATCGGGGACATACTTTTGACACAAATTCGACCTAAGGAGGCAGAGATACAATAGGAGCAAGGCGGATAATTCTTCTATGAGTTTTCCTTTCCTCTTCCTATTTTTCATTGTTGGTTATGACTTTTAGTATTTTAGTTTTACATACTATTATGAAGAGCTAATTTGTTATCTAAGGTTTTGATGGAACCTTTTGTAGGATGAATTCTTGTTATGTTTTTATATAATTGAGTCGTTGGATTTCTCTAGTTGTTCAACTACGTGTTTATCGTTGTTGATTGAATGACCATCGATTGACTGTGCCTATTTATTATGCGTTTCTTGAGAAATGATACATATTTAGGTGGTTGTTGAACAACGTCACTCCTAACGTATGTGAAAAATCAATACAACGGATTTAAAGGTAGGTTTAGAAATAACAAAGTCTTGATGTGGTCATACTGAGCAGTTAGATAAAGCCAACTAGCGTAGTTCGAGAGAATATGTTTAGTAAGTTGTTGTAGTTGCTTGAGAGAGAATTACGACACCTAAAGTGCTCACGATCAGTGGAGAATACATAGGCGAAATTATAGGGAACATAGCGGGATGAATTCCGACAATTGGGAAAATCATAACTCTAGACCTTCTTAATTTAGTCTCCAACCCTAAGTATCTTTAGTTGTTAATTTACTGTTTTAGTTTGTTAGTCAATTAGTTAGATATAAGAATCTTAATATTTTTAATTTAGAAAGTGAACAATTATGATAAAATCTTAGTTTTTTTATGAGATTCAACTCCGAATTTTTAGAATAAATTATAATTACAGTAACCATTTATCCTTTTTAGGACTAAAGTTAAACGTAAACACCAATCACCAAAGAGCCTAAAATAAGTTTATCGGTTACAATCTTGCTTTGTCACGTCCAATAGTGCAAAATGTACCAACTATCTGGTGCAACGTTTGCACCAAATTTAATAATTATGATCTAGATTAGGGATTCTCCACGTTAGCATTTTTGTTCGTTTGTGTCAGATAGGAATCTTAGCAGATAAAGATGTTTAGTGGTACAATTGTAGTTTTAAAAGATTTAGCAGAAGGGAGTACTGTGGAGGTGATATATTTTTCTGAATTGAAAGATCTTTGGCCACATCAAATAACACTACCTGCGGATTCTGAAAGACATTTAAGGCTTGCTGATTTTTTTATCGTATTTAGTTTTTTTTATTCTTCAAAGAAAAGGATAATATATTTATTATAATTAATTTTTTATAAAAAAAAGTGATAATTTTTTCATGTTTGGCTAGTCCTTTTCTTGTAAGAAAATGTTTGGACTTCTATAAATTGAAGACCCTTCCTTCATATTCAGTAGCATCTACAATGTAGCCATATAGGGTTTGAGAGTCTTATTTAGGAGGAGAAACTTTACGTGACAAGTATTAGTGTGTCACTTGTGTTTGCCTCTTCGTGAGGTTGTTCTCTCGATATTTTATTCTCTCTTTTAATATAGTGGATTGCTCATCTCCACTGTGGACGTATGTGAATTGATCGAACCGCGTTAAATATTTGTATCTCTTTTAATATATTTCTCTTTTATTATTGAATTTATCATCGTTCAAGATTTGCTTTACTAGATCCCGCATGACACCTGACTTTTTGGATCCTAACAATATAGACTTAGAAGCTTGTACTGCACCTATTTAATCAAATTCAATCAAAGACGAAAAGAGGATCATTCGTTGCGTTAGTTATAATCAGACTACTTAGATTTCTAGAAAGCCAGCTATTTCTGCAAGTACTGAAATGAAGTTACCAACTTATTGTTTGTTAATTACCAGTAATACACCTAAGTTAATTAGTAGTATTTCTGAGGGATGTTTGGTGCTGCGAAGTGGGTAAACAAGGATGGATCTACACATACAGTATCTCCCGATACGAGGGCTGTTGATTACAGCAGAAACCTAAACATTTCTCTCACATTTGGCAACCCCAGATGTTAATTTAATGTATGGTAACCATTCAACTTTCTCTCCCGGGCCCCTTCTCCTTAACCCCGTCCAAGAAAAATGCCAAAAAACAAAAGGCAGTAGCTCATTAATTTGTAGTTTATAGATGCCATGTTCAATTCTCATCAAATGTTTCTCTTTCTCGTTCCTAGTACCGAGCCCTTCCACCTGCACAAGTAAAAAAAGAAATACTCTTTTTGGTATTCCTGAATATCAGTTGTTTCCACAAATACTTTTATGAATAAAATTATTGAATATCTATCTTAATGAGTATGCAAAGACAGAAAACATGATCCGAAGGTAGTACTTTTAAAGATTGCTAATTGGTGAATGTTCCTGTCGAGTTACTAACTAGTTAACAGCTTCAATTTCTTTTGGATTGAAATGGGCGAACGAAAAATTTGGCTGGAGAACCAATTTATTTATGCATGATTTAGAATTTTGGGACAATTGGTTTTGTGGCCCATTATAAATTTATATTTAGTTTTATGATCCTATATCTTCTTTTATACATGAGTCTATTTTTTACACATCAAAGATTAAAAAAGATATTTTCTTATAAGAGGCCATGAAGGCCTAAAACCCCTAGAATTTCAGAGATTCATACCCCATTTTAGCTAAGGCCTAAGGGTTTGCCATTGATTGGTAATTTGATATACACGGAATCTCAATTAGCTTACAATTTGTCATGGCATACGTAAAAAATTGGTGCATGAACGTTGGATATCCACTTGGTCCGAGTTTTGTCCCAACTTGCAAAATGTCTTTTCTTCAATTACGATGATGGGACATAATTCTTAATTCTATTCTTTTTTAAATCAAAGGTCCACATTGGTGGATAGTGGGGTTTATGCTGAAAGTTAAACCTATATATTATCAAAAAGAATTAGTGGAGGAGTATATAGACCATAGCCTCCTGAATAAAATGAAAAGCGATACTAAATTACGGCTGTGTTTGATATAACGGAAAATCTTTTTTAGAAAAATATTTTTTTAGAAAATAAATAGTAATTTTATTCATTTTTCGGTATTTGGTACATAAATTAAGAAAAATAACTTCTCAAGAGTATTTATAAATAATTTAAGAACAATAAACATGGAGCCATAAACAATCGAACCAACAACCTTCCGAACCGCTAAACTTTCGACACCGCGAAATTTCGAACCCGTAAATTTTATAATTTTTAAACCCGTAAATTTCCAAACACATAAACCTTAGAACTCATAACTTTGCAACTTGTAAAATTTTGAGCCTGTAAACCGAAAGATGAACAAACTCAAAACTGAAAATATAAAAAAAAAAAAAATTTCTTTTTTTTGGGGTGGGGGGGGGGGGGGGGGGGAACCTGGACAAGGAAAAGTTNGTGGGAGGGGGTGTAGAAAAAAGAAAAAAGAAAAATTTGAAAATTATAAAAAAAAAAAGTAAAAAATAAATAAATTTTGTGCGGGGGTGGTGTGATAAAAGTGAAATTTTTACTATATACTTATTTGCGCCTTCTGACTTTTGTTTTAGTTCAAAAATGTTTAAAGGTATTCCCGAAAATTGATGAAATATGCTTACTTCCAGCAGTATTGAAAAATAAGCCATTACGATGAAATTCAACTCAAGGAGTGCTTTGAACAAGAAAAAAATCAAGTACACAATCTTAAGTGCGGACCGCAGAATTCTATTTGCTGCTGCAAAACATGAAGAAGTTGCAATGTGAAGTGCGGACCGCACAATAATTGTGCGGCCGTAGAAGTCAAAGTTCAGAGAGTTCCAAATCCAAGCCCAACAAGAACTGCGGACCGCACTATAATTGTGCGATCCGCAAAACTCAAGAGATGCGGCCGTAATCCAAAATTGTGCTGCCGCAGATTCCACTCCTTTAAAGAGATGAAGAAAAGTGCGAAGCGCACAAAGAATTGTGCGGCCGCAAAACCTCCGAAAGGAAAATTTTGTCCGATTAGCTGTGTATAAATAGACTTTTTTGACGAAACTAGGTTAACTTTTGAATACCATAAGTTCTGTAGCCGTTTTTCTTTACTATTTTAGGCAACTTTAGCTTATATTGTTGATTTTACATTGAATTTTCATATATTAATCTTTCAATATGAGTTTTATCATCTTTTCTTCTTTATTTTCTTCAATACCCAATATGTGTAGCTAAATTTCTAGATAGGGTTGTGACCCAACCCTAGTGTGGGAACCTAATGGGTGTTTGATTTTGGACTTATTTATGGTTGGATGTGTATTATTTAGCCTAGTTCTTGCTATAATGGTAGAATTAATGATTGCAAACATTAGTTCAAGCCTATTTGATTTGATATCTGCTTGAGAAAGAGAGACTTAGTCTAGGAAAATTTGGCTAACAAGAATTTGGGATGAAATCAAGAGATTGATAATCCCAATAACGGGATTGAATCTAGAGATAGTAAAACTCGACTTGAGCATTTTATCAACTGTTTTGTACAATACCCATTTGGATTTGAGAAACCCAAATTGGGCAAAACCACTCTCTTACCGAGAGGTATTGTATGGGTAATTATGTGTTGATTTCTATAATACTCCCCCCGACCAACGAAACTTGCTCTAAAGCTCACAACGTGTTAGGCAAATACCTAGGTGGAAGTCATAGCCTTAGGTCTTTTACATATGTGAAACACAACAACAAAAACAATATTCTCTAGTTTACTATTATAGAATTGCAAACAGTAGCATAATTTTAGAAGTAAAATCAAAACAAAGTTTGTGGAAGTGAAACACAATTCATGTGCTTAGTCCAAATATATACCACTAATCCCATCTACGCTCCTTGTAGATTCGATCCCGACTCCTAGTTGGGTCTTATTATTGCAATCGACCGCTTCACAACCCCAATTTGAGGTGTGACTTGGGCGAGATCATGGTGCAGAAAAACGAAAAAACAAAAAATTGAAAATACAAAAAAATAGTAAAAAAAAAATAAAATTTTTTGCCCCGGGGAAGGGGAGGGGGGATAGTAGGGTGAGAGGTGACGAAATAAGAAAAGCATTTTTACACGATCGCACTGACACCCACGCGATCGCACTGCTTTGCCTGACCAACGATCGCAATCCTAACCATGCGATCGCATAGAACAAATTTCCTGCCCCACTCTTTTACTCTACATGATCACGAATGAGTCCACGCGATTGCATAAGGATTCACTGCTACTAAAACACCAGAAAACAACAGACGTCTTAAGGCCAAAAAGTGCCAGTTTGAGCATCTGAAATACACCCGAGGCTACCGGGACCTCAACCAATCCTACCAACACACCCCATAACATTATTCAAACTTAGTCAAGCCTTCAAAACACCAAAAACAACACGAAAACATCAAAATTACATCAAATTCAATCCTATGAACTTTGAAACTTCTAAATTTCGCCAATGATGTCGAAACCAACCAAAACACATCCGATTGACCTGAAAATTTGCACACATATCCAAAATGACATTACGAACCTGCTGCAACTTCCAAATTTCCATTCCGACCCCGATAGCCTATTTTTCACCACTGACCGGAAATCGCCAATTCAAGCCTAATTCTACAACGGACATCGAAACTTCATTCTGAACACACTCCTAAGTCCCAAATCACCTAACAATGCTATCCGAGCCATAAAATCCACATTCCGAGGTCATTTACCGATAAGTCAACTCTCAGTTGACTTTTTTAACTATTAAGCTAATTTAAGAGACTAAGTGTATCTGTTCTCACCACGACCACTCCGAACCCAAACCATCCGACTCAACACAACATAAACAGGCTAAGTAACATATGATAAAACAGAAATGAGGGAAACATGGCTAATCTCACGAAACGACTAGCGGGGTCGTTACATCCTCCCCCTCTTAAACAAACGTTCGTCCTCGAACGGGTCTAGAAACATACCTGGAGTCTTGAATAAGTGAGGATATCTATCCCGCATCTCCCACTCGGTCTCCTAGGTGGAATCCTCCACCGGTTGTCCTCTCCACTGAACCTTCACTGAAGCTATATCCTTAGACCTCAGCTTCCTGACCTGACGACCCAAAATAGCCACTGGCTATATCTCATATGACATGTCATCCTTGAGCTGAACTGTGATGAAGTCCAAAACATGAGACGGGTCACCAACATTCTTTCGGAGCATCGAAACATGGAACATTGGATGAATACTCGATAAACTGGGAGGCATGGAAAGTCTATAAGCCACCTCCCCAACCCTATGAAGCACCTCAAATGGCCTAATGAACCGCGGACTCAGCTTTCCCCTCTTCCCGAATCTCATAACACCCTTCATGGGTGACACCTTCAGCAATACCTTCTCCCCAACCATGAAAAACACATCTTGGACCTTCCGGTCCGCATAACTCTTCTGCCTAGACTGCGCCGTGCGAAGCCGTTCCTGAATCAATTTCACCTTACCCAACACATCCTGAACCAGGCTTGTGCCCAATAGCCTAGCCGCGCCCGGCTCAAACTAACCAACCAGAGATCTGCACCTTCTACCATATAAACCTCATACGAAGCCATGTGGATACTCGACTGATAACTATTATTATATTCAAACTCCGCGAGTGGCAGAAATTGGTCCCATGAACCCGCAAAATCAATGACACATGCACGCAACACATCCTCCAAAATCTGAATAGTACGGTCTGACTGCCCGTCGGTCTAAGGATGAAACTCTGTGCTCAACTGAACCTGAGTACCCAACTCTCTCTGCACGGCTCTCCAAAACTGAGATGTGAACTGACTACCTCTGTTAGAAATGATAGAAATTGGAACCCCATGCAATCAGACAATCTCCCTGATATAAATCTCAGCTAACCGCTCCAAAGAATAAGTAGTACCAACATGAATGAAGTGCGCGGACTTGGTCAGCCGATCCACAATAACCCATATAGCGTCAAACCTCCTCGAAGTCCGTGGGAGTCCAACTACGAAGTCCATGGTGATTCGTTCCCACTTCCACTCCGGAATATCAAATCTCTGAAGTAGTCCACCTGGCCTCTGGTGCTCATACTTGACCTGCTGACAGTTGAGACACCGAGCCACAAACTCAATAATATCTCTCTTCATCCGCCTCCACCAGTAATGTTGTCTCAGATCCTGATACATCTTCGCGGCACCCGGATGGATGGAATACCGCGAACTATGGGCCTCAGCTAGAATTAAATCTCAAAGCCAATCCACAATGGGAACGCAAATTCGGCCCTGCATCCTCATGAACCCATCATCACCAATAACCACATCCCTGGCATCACCGCGATGGACCCTGTCCCGAAGAACAAACAAATGTGGATCATCATACTGGCGTGCTCTGATCTGATCTTAAAGAGAAGACCTGGAGGCTACACAAGCCAATACCTGCGGAGGCTATGATAGGTCCAATCTCACCAACTGACCTGCTAAAGCCCGAACATCAAGTGCTAAAGGCCGCTCTGCTACTGGAAGGTAGGCTAAACTCCCCAAGCTCTCCGCTCAGCGACTCAGGGCATCGGCCACTACATTGGCCTTCCCCGGATGATATAAGATAGTGAGGTCATAATCCTTGAGAAGCTCCAACTACCTCCTTTGACGCAAAATCAGATCCTTCTACTTAAGCAGATGCTGCAAACTACGGTGATCAGTGAAAATCTCACAATGCACCCCATACAAATAATGGAGCCAAATCTTCAAGGCATGAACAATAGCTGCTAGCTCAAGATCGTGCACTGGATAATTCTTCTCGTGCACCTTCAACTGTCTGGACGCGTAGGCAATCACCCTACCGTCCTGCATCAAAACTGCTCCAAGGCCAACTCTCGAGGCATCACAGTAAACTGTATAAGAACCTGAACCCGTAGGCAGAATCAATGTCGGAGCTGTAGTCAAAGCTGACTTGAGCTTCTGAAAGCTCCCGTCACACTCCTCAGCCCACATGAACTGAGCACCCTTCTGGGTCAGTCTGGTCATAGGTGCAGCAATAGATGAAAATCTCTCTATGAAACGACAATAGTACCCTGCCAAACCAAGGAAATTGTGAATCTTAGTAGCTGATGACGGTCTAGGCCAACTCTGCACCGCCTCTACCTTCTTCGAATCAATCTGAATACCCTCAATGGACACCATGTGCCCCAAGAGCGCTACTGAATCAAGCCATAACTCACACTTCGAAAATTTTGCATACAATATTTTCTCTCTCAAGGTCTAAAGAACAACTCTAAAATGCTGCTCATGATCTTCCCGAGATCGGGAATACACCAAGATATCGTCAATGAACACGATGATGAAAGAATCCAGATAAGGCCGGAATACACTCTGCATCAAGTGCATAAAGGCTGCTGGGGCATTGGTCAGCCCGAAAGACATAACCAGAAACTCATAATGACCATATCTAGTCCTGAAAGCAGTCTTAGGGATGTCCAGCCCCCGAATCTTCAACTGATGATAACGGGAACGCAAGTCAATCTTAGAAAATACTCTGGCACCCCTGCAACTGATCAAAAAAGTCATCTATACGAGGCAAGGGATACCGGTTCTTCACCGTAACTCTGTTCAGCTGCCGATAATCAATACACATACACATAGAACCATTTTTTTTCTTTACAAACAACACCGGTGCACCCCAATGTGACACACTAGGCCGAATGAACCCTTTATCTAGGAGTTCCTGAAGCTGCTCCTTTAACTCCTTTAGCTCTGCTGGTGCCATACGATAAGGTGGAATCAAAATAGGCTGAGTGCCTGGCACCAGGTCAATACCAAAATCAATATCCCTGTCAGGTGGCATGCCTGGCAGGTCTACAGGAAACACGTCCGAAAAGTCATGGACCGCAGGAACCGAATCAATAGCGGGAGTCTCACCACTGACATCCCTCATAAAATCTAGATACGATAAACACCTCTTCTCAACCATACGTTGAGCCTTCAGGTAGGAGATCACCCTGCTAGGCACATAATCAGAAGAACCTCTCCACTCAACCCTCGGACATCCGGGCTTAGCTAAGGTCACGGTCTTAGCGTGACAATCAAGAACGACATGACACGGAGATAACCAGTCCATGCCCAATATCACATCAAAATCGACCATGCTAAGTAACAGTAGGTCCACTCGGGTCTCCAGACCCCCAATAGATACCACACACGACTGATACACACGGTCCACAATAACAGTATTGCCCACCGGAGTCGACACATGAACATATGTAACTAAGGACTCACGGGGCATATCCAAAAATGGGCAAAATATGAAGAAACATAGGAATATGTAGAACCAGGGTCAAATAAAGCCAAAGCATCTCGGCAACAGACTAAGACAATACCTGCTATCACTACATCGGAAGCCATAGCATCCGAACACACACCTAAGTCCAAATCACCTAACGAAGCTATCCGATCCATAAAATCCACATTCCGAGGTTGTTTACCAATAAGTCAACTCTCAGTTGACTTTTTCAACTATTAAGATAATTTAAGAGACTAAGTGTCTCTGTTCTCACCACGACCACTCCGAACCCAAACCATCCGACTCAACACAACATAAACAGTCTAAGCAACATATGATAAAACAGAAATGAGGGTAACAAGGCTAATCTCACGAAATGACCAGCCGGGTCGTTACAGCCCGTCGGTCAGTGGATGAAAGGATACACTAAGATTCACTGGAATACCCAAACCTTGCTGAAATTTCTTCTAAAAATTGGCCGTGAACTCAGCTCCCCGATCAGAAATTATAAAGACTGGACTGCCACGCAGCCTGACTATTTCCTTGATATACAACCGAGCATACTATTCCGCTGTGTCGGTAGATTTAACTAGCAAGAAGTGTGCTGATTTCGTGAGTGAATCCACAATCATCAAAATGAGTCAAACTTGCGCGGAGTGCGCGGTAATCCTACCATAAAATCCATATAAATCATTTTCCACTTCCACATTAGAATTTCTATGTTCTGTGCCAACCCACCAGACCGTTGGCGTTCGACCTTTACTTGCTGACAATTTGGGTACCTTTCCACAAAGTCCGCCACATTCCTTCCTTATGTCATTATACCAATAGACTTCCTTGAGATCATTATACATCTTTGTAGAGCCCGGGTATATGGAATACCTGGAAGTGTGAGCCTCAGTCATGATTCTTTCCCTGAGACCATCTACATTTGGAACACATAGACGCCCTTGGTACCTTAGTGTACCATCATCCATGCCAAGAGAAAAATCCATAGTTTTAAGTTTATGAATCCCCTCCTTTAATTATACCAACAATGGATCGTCGCATTGCTTCTCTTTGACTTCCACAACAAGCAATGATTCAACCATATTTGGCACAATTACCCCTCCTTCACTAGAGTCCACAAGACGAACTCCCAAACTAGCTAACTGGTGAACCTCCCTGGCTAACGACCTTTGAAATGCCTCAAGGTGAGCCAAACTTCCAGATAAGAGCATCCGCCACAACATTGGCTTTCCCCGGGTGATATAGAATATCGATGTCGTAGTCTTTGAGTAACTCAAGCCATCTTCTCTGCCTCAAATTCAGCTCCTTCTATTTGAAAATATATTGAAGGATCTTGTGGTCCCTGAATACATACACATGGACCCTATACAAATAATGACGCCAAATATTCAATGCAAAAACCACCTCCTCAAGTTCTAAGACATGTGTTGGATAGTTATTTTCATGATTCTTGATTTGCCTAGAAGCATAAGCTATAATCTTGCCATGTTGAATTAATATACACCCAAGTACGATCCTTGAAGCATCTCAATATACCACAAACCCATTTGTACTCTCTGGTAGGGTCAACACCGGTTCGATAGTCAATCTTGATTTCAACTCCTGGAAGCTCCTTTCACAAGCATCAGACCATTGGAACTTAACTACTTTCTGCGTAAACTTAGTCAACGGAGAGGCAACAGTAGAGAATCCCTCCACAAACTTTCTGTAATACCCTGGTAAGCCCAATAAATGGTGGATCTCTATTGGAGTTGTAGGTCTAGGCCAATTCTTCATCGCTGCAATCTTTTGAGGACCAACCTTAAATCCTTCTCTAGAGACGACATGACCCAGGAATGTGACAGAATCAAGCCAAAATTCACATTTTGAAAACTTCGCGTACAATTGGTGTTGATGAAGAGTCTGTAGAACTGCCATAAGATGATCGGCATGGTCCCCTCGACTTCGTGAATATACAAGAATATCGTCAATGAACACTATCACAAAGGAGTCAATAAATGGATTGAAAACTCGATTCATAAGATCCATGAAAGTTGCCGGGGCATTTGTTAGCCCAAAGGACATTACTAGAAATTTGAAGTGCCCATAACGGGTCCTGAAAGCTATTTTCGGAATATCCTGGTCCTTGATCCTTCCATTAGTAATACCCGAACGGTAAATAAATTTTGGAGAAGTACCTAGCACCCTGTAATTGATCAAACAAATCATCTATCCTTGGTAGTGGACACTTGTTTTTGATTGTGACTTTGTTGAGCTTTAGGTACACATCCTTACTGACCCATCTTTCTTTCTTATAAAGAGAACTGGTGCTCCCCAAGGTGAAACACTCGGTCGGATGAAACCCTTCTCAAACAAATCCTTCAATTATTCCTTTAGCTCCTTCAATTCTGCTGGTGCCATCCTGTAGGGCGGAATAGATATAGGCAGCGTGCATGACATCACATCAATCCCTAAATTAATCTCCCTGTCTGGCGGAATCCTAGGGAGCTCATCAGAAAAGACCTCCGGAAATTCATTCACAACTGGCACAGACTCGAGTGTAGGTGCCTCAACATCGGTGTTCGTAACCCAGACCAAATGATAGATACACCTCTTCTTAATCATCTTTGTGGCCTTAAGGTAAGAAATAAACCTACCTTTTGGCATCACATTATCCCCCTTCCATTCAATAACTGGCTCATTTGGAAATAGAAACCTCAAATTTCTAGTTCGGCAATCGAGCTTGGAAAAACATGAATAATGCCAATTCATTCCCATTATTACATCAAAATCAAACATCCCCAATCCAATGACATCGGCTATGGTGTCCCGACCACGTACCATGACAACACAACCCCTATAAACCTGTGGGGCCATAATAGACTCGCCAACCGGAGTAGATACAAAGAATGACTCATGAAGCTGTTCCAGTTCTATCCCAAATACCATAGTAACATAAGGGGTAACATAGGACAAAGTGGAACCGACATCAATAAAAGCATACACATCATGAGATTGGACAGTCAATATACATGTGACAACATCTGGAGAAGCCTCTGCACTCTGGCGACCACTCATAACATAGAAATGACTGGGTCCTCCCGAACTCTGTGCACCACCCCTAGCTGCACCATGTTGTGCGGGTGCTGGAGTGCCTCGAGATGAAGGGGGTGCTGAAGATGTAGCAGCTAAAGAACTGGATGGCTGTGCTGTGCCCCTGCCCGCATCCTGGCGGGATGAACGACACTCTATCTGAATATGACACCTCAATCCATACCCGTAACATATTGGTAGGTCCATGTAGCAGATCCCTAAGTGTATCTCATCGCACCTGGGTCATGAGGGCCTCTGATGCTGCTGGAATCTCCCTCCTGACCGACCCTGCTGGTGGGGTATCCTGTTGCCTTGCTGGGCCTGAAATGACTCCCCTACTAGTAACTGGTTCCTGATGGTGGTCCACTGGTTAAAGACTGAGAAAAAGACTGGGATGGCTCTGATGACCCCTCCCTTAAATGCTGACCTACCACCACCCAATGAATCTCCAAGGTTGCCCCCGGACTGGGCCTTACTGCTACCCTCTCGCTCCATTGTGTTCTTCAACTTACGGTTCTCTGTAGCTTGAGTAAATGCCACCATATTCCCATAGTTCATATCAGAATTTAAGGCAGTTGTGGCGTCCTTTTTGATAATCGAGGGGCTAAGTTCATGCACAAACTGGTGCACTCTAGCCTCCATAGTAGGCAACATGTGAATAACATACTTGGACAGGCACACAAACTCTATGTGGTACTCCCACACACTCTTGCTACCCTATTTAAGGTTCTCAAACTCTACGGCACAGGCTTCCCTAGTCTCGGCAGGCAAGAAATGGTCCACGAAGGCGTTAGCAAACTTACTCAACCTCGCTGGAGGGCTCCCCTTCTCACTGTAGTCCTCCCACAACTCAAACCAAGAATTGGCCACCCTTTCAAGCGGTAGGCGGACAATTCCACTCCCTCCGTCTCAATAGCGCGCATAACCCAAAGAGTCTTGTGCATCTCATTAATGAAATCCTGGGGGTCCTCCTTGGGATTATTACCCGCGAACACAGAGGACCTAGCTGAATAAACATGTTCACCCTAGAACCAGTAGAAATCCTTTTTTGGCTAGAAGAAGTAGGTTTATCATTTGATCTTTGGGCCTGGAAAGCCACTATCTGCGTCAACATCTGTATAGCTCCCCTAAGATCCCTGTCAGAAATACCAAAACCGGAAGCTGGGGATAGAGGTGGATTTGGAATATCAGTTGGAGGAATCTTTGCACCATCAGTAGGTGCAGAAACTGGTGTAGCCTGGTCAGGTGTAGTGGAATCAGGCAGTGTAGTAGTCGTGGGAATATTCTCTCCCCTCGGGTACTCACCCGCATTATCAAATAAAGAATCAACTTCCACTCCTGGGGTGACATTGTCTCCTTGGCCAGTTCTTGCTTTCATTCTAGGTGCCATGTACTGAAAGTTAAAGCAATGCACGAGCTAGAGGAGGAATTGTCTCATAATCAGTTTTATCCACAATTCAGAATATCAAAGATGGGTATTATTCTTACCATGTACTGAAAGTTAAAGCAATGCACGAGCTAGAGTAGTCTCATAATCAGTTTTATCGCACGATTCAGAATATCAAAGATGGGTATTATTCCTAAATGTAAGTAGCCTCCAACTTATAGATGTGGTCGACAACACACCGATAAGAAGGACTCTACTAGACACGATTCCGAGACATTCTAGGACACTTTAAAACCTTAGGCTCTGATACCAAGTTTGTCACGCCCCAAACTCGAGGAGCGCGACCGAGTGAACCTGGCCAAGCAAGCCTGTTAGATACTTTCTACCCAAACATGAAAAACATAAGACATATTCACATTAAATAGACAATAGGGAGATTGTGTATATAATATCAAATTATTTCCATTAGTTACTTCATTTTTAATGTCTCAAAATACGCACATTTTCATAGGCTAAAGTTGAATAAATAGTTCAAACACAACATAACACATTTGACTTTCCCAACACCCATATACAACCAACACTATGTCTACGGAGCCTGTATAATTACAAAGACTACGATAGCAGTGCCGACAACAATGCTATGGCTACTAACTCAAAACATGATAATATAATAAACAAAAGACGTATAACCCTGGAATGAAGTGGGGCTCACCAAGTTTGCTGGGAGGAGGGTGTACTCTTATCACTGATAAACAGTGCCTGCTGTGGAATCACCTCTATCCACTAAAGATGCAGCGGCCCCTGCAAGAGGGACGTTAGTATTGTCAAATAGTACTATTATGTACAACTAAACACCATCTCAATAGAATATATATAATAATACACGGGAGAACAATCATAAAATCAATAAAAGACTCAAACAATACCAAAACATCAAGTTAAGATCCACATGAATTTTCAAGTAAATTTTCATGTTTTTAGGTTGGGAGATCTTTAGTACCGATATACCATCATTCACAATACCATCGTACTTTTACACAGAGTCCGATCACGGACCGATCGGCTAGGCCGCCTCAATTTAGACATCAACCACAATCACAATTTCAATTATAATTTCCAGCACAATCACCACCATGTGTGCGACATGGTGTCCGATCATGGCCCGATCGGCTAGGCCATCTCTCCTGAGACATTACCCTTTTTCTATCAATCATCTCATTTCATACTTTTTTCACATCGTTTCAATTCATTGGCACTAGTGGCCACAATTATAATATCATTCTTGGAACTTAGCCTTATTTCATATTTCATATTTCATGTTTCCCTCAATGACTTTCAGAGATCATCATCATTTTCAACAACAAGACCTTTCAATTCAGGACTTTAGGTACACATGTGAGCAATTAAGAGTCTTAGACATATAGAGATTTTTCACATAATTTGGCATCATACCTTCATTCAAACTTGACTTGAAGTCGTAACATTTATAACACACCGCCCATACTTTGAATATATCCTTAAATGATAACATAGCATAATAAAAACATTTGGAACACATATTGAACATATATCTTTCAACACAAGTTTCCTCGGAATAAACAATTTTATAATGATCAAATCAAGTCTTACATAACTTATATGAACACCGTAGAATTCAATTCTAAGAAAGGAGTTTAGCTAACATACATAAATTGAGCTTCCTTAAACTCTAAAACGTTCCATAATTCTTAGAAACTTCAATCTATCTTAGAAATATAACAAGTTGAACCAAATTTAGGAAGATGATCATGATTGTAGCTGATTTGAGCCTTTTATCAAACACTAGGTGTGCATTAAGGTTTTAAGGTCCTTTTATGAAAGATTCCATCATCCCACAACCCATTCTTTACCATTTTTAGCTCGCAGTCTTCCTACACCCTTTGATAACACACGCATGCAAGATAAACAACTCCCATACCCAAGAATTGTCTTGCTAATTACTCATTTTTAGTTAAATTTCGAATTTAAGGTCTAGGGTGTAGAACCTTCCCTCTAGAATGAAGACCTAGTGTGTTTTTCCTTGTTAATATATAAATATGTGAGCATGAATCGATGGAAAATTGGTTGAAGATCACTTTCTCACTCTAAGGCACTCTCTCACTCTCAAATATCAGATTTTAGCTCAAAAATGGTCCATTGCATCTATTTTATCGAAGTAGGGTAGGGTTATAAACCCAAAAATGAAGCCCCGAAATAGGATCTTCGACCACATATGCAACCGCATAATGATTCTACGGTCTGCAAAATGGGCCGCGAAAAAGGCCCTCATGAACTAGGCTGGTCTACCCCATTCTGCGGCCGTTATGCGGCCCGTAGACCTATTTTTCGGTCGCATAATGCACCGCAGAACCTCCCTCCACAAATTTTAAAGCTGTATATGCAATCAGAATGTAGACGCAAATTGGTTTTGCTGTCGCATAATGGGTCGCGAAAATGGCATAAAAAAATGGCACAAATAACTGTCTCACTCTGTGGCCATTCTGCGGTCCGCAAAATGATTTTGTAGCCGTATAATGGGCCGCAAAAATGTCCAATTCTACCAAACATTTCCTTCAACTTCCCAGCGCAATGATAGAAGAATTTCTACTATTATTAACACCTACGCCTTTCCGGGCACCACGAAACCCCGATTTTTAGGAAAAATTTTACGGGTCCTTACAGGACATAATGGAACAATATGCTCAATTGTATATCAAGGAAATAGTCACACTGCATGGCACTCCAGTTTCTATAATTTCTAATCGGGGGGTAAAGTTTACAGCTAAATTTTTGAATAAAATTTAGCAAGGGCTGGGTACTCAGGTAAATCTTACTACAACTTTCCATCCACAGACCGACGCGCAAGCGGATCGGACTATTCAGACACTTGAGGATATGTTACATGCTTGTGGTCTTGACTTCAAGGGTAGTTGGGATGATCGTTTGCCGCTCATATAATTTTCCTACAATAATAGTTATCATGCTAACATTGATATGGTACCGTTTGAGTCTCTACATGGTAGGAGATGTAGATCTCCTGTTGGATGGTTTGAGATTGGGAAAGCGAAGTTGATTAGTCCTGTCCTTGTGCATCAGGCTTGGAGAAGTTTAAGATCATTAATGAACGGTTAAAAACTTCCCAGCGTCATTAAAAGTCCTATTCGGATATACGTTGTAGGGATTTGGAGTTCCTAGAGGATGTTTCGATATTCTTGAAGGTTTTTCGCATCAAGGGGGTAATGCAGTTTGGTTATAAAGGAAAATTGAGTCCGAGCTATGTCGGACAATACATGATCATTTAGAGGATTGGCTAGGTGTCTTACATGCTAGAACTACCTCTAGAGATGTCTTTAGTGCACCCGGTGTTTCATGTATCTATGTTGAAGAAGGTGGTTGGAGATCCATCGCTTATTATTCTAGTTGAGACTATTGAGGTTAATGAAGAATTTAATTATGAAGAAATTCCAATTTCCATTCTTTATAGGCAAGTTTGAAAGTTAAGAAATAAAGAGAATGCCTCCGTGAAAGTGCTATAGAGAAACCAACAGGTTGAAGAGGCCACTTGGGAGGCCGAGGAAGAGATGAAGAAGAAGTACCCTAATTTATTTGAATAATTACGTAATTGTATCCATGATGTTAAGAGCTAATTTTTTGAAAATTATGTTCCCCCTGTATAGTGTATGTTAAGGATGCTCCTTCTTGGTAATGCAGTGTTTACGGTGTTGTTGCCAGTGTCGTTTCCATATTGTTTTACATCGTTGTGTTGTGGTTATGTTGTTAGGATTGACTTTTGGGATTCTCTGAGAGGTCGATAGGCCCAGTTACAGGGGAAACTCTATCGAAAATTTTAGAGATTTAGGGAGTTAGTTGTTAAGTGGGGATTTAAAGTGCTTATTAGCGCCTTTTAGCTTTCGTTTTAGTCTAAAAACACTGAATTGTGTTCCGGAAACTGATCAAAATTGCAGGAATACTGGAAGTTGAGCCCCCGTTATGAAATCTGACTCAAAAGGAAGTCTCATAAGATTTCCATATGCGGCCACAAACAAATAAGGAAACTCTAGCCGACAATTGCGCAGATTGTGAACCACACATGAATTATGCGGCCACAAAGATGAGATAAGAATTGAAGATCAGAGAGTGCGAAAAAGATAAATTCCAGAGCCTTTTTCAATTATGGACCGCACAAGAATTGTGCGGCCCTAGAAGAACGTCTTGCGGCTGCAGTCCAAATCTGCGGACCATAGAAGAGTTGCCTCGCGACCGCAGTTCAGAAATGTGCGGCCTCATACCTCCAGTTCCTGAAAAGATTAAGAAAACTGCGGACCACACATGGAATTGTGTGCTGCAGAACCTTTCAAGGGGAATTTTTATTGGAAATTTTCAGCCTTGTATAAATAGAAGAGTTTCATGAAATTAGGTCATGTTTTGAATATCTGAAGCACTATAGCCGTTTTCTTTATTGTTCTAGGAAACTTTATCTTATTTTGGTGTTTTAGCATTAGATTTCCTTATTTTAATCTTTGAATATGAGTTTTATTATCTTTTCTTCCTTTTTTTCTTCTACATCCGCTATGAGTGGCTAGATTTTTACTAGGATTGTGACCCAACCCTAGTGTGTAAAACCTTATGGGTGATTAATTTTATGCTTGTTTATGACTGAGTGTTTATTATTTAGCTTAGTTCATGCTTAATTTGTAGAATTGATCGTTGCAAATATTGATTCATGCCTATTTGACTTAGTCTCTACATGAGAAAGATGTCATAGTCTAGGGTAACTTAGCTAAAAATGAATTGGGTCAATGGAGAGATTGATTAACCCAATTAAAGGGTTCAACCTAGAGATAGTAACAATCTGACTTGAGCTCTTATCAACTACTTTGGTTGATACCTATTTGGTCTTGAGAAAGCCAAATTGGGCAAAACCACTCTCTGACCGAGAAGTATTGAGAGGGTAACATAGAATTGTGAACTATAATACACTCCAATCAATAAAATGAGCATAAAAGTCTTCAAAAATTTTTATCTCTAGTCTTATATCCTTAATTTGCATTCCTTAGATTAATATTAGATATAGAAACAGTGTAACGACCCGGCCAGTTGTTCTGTGAGACTAGCCCCATTTCCCCCATTTCTGCTTTATCATATGCTGCTTAGCCTATTAATGTTGTGTTGGGTCGGTTGGTTCAAGTTCGGAGTGGTTGTGGTGAGAACAGAGACACTTAGTCTCTTAAATTAGCTTAATAATTGAAAAAGCCAACTGGGAGTTGAATTATTGGTAAACAACCTCGGAATGCAGATTTTATGGCTCGGATAGCTTCGTTAGGTGATTTGGAAATTAGGAGTGTGTTCGGAATGAAGTTTTGATGTCCGGTGTAGAATTAGGCTTGAATTAGCGAAAGTTAGTTTTTGGTGATTTCCGGTCGGCAGTGGAAAATAGGCTATCGGGGTCGGAATGGAATTCTAGAAGTTGGAACCATGTTTTTAGTGTCATTTTGGATATGTGTGCAAATTTTCAGGTCAATCGGATGTGTTTTGGTTGGTTTCGGCATCATTGGCGAAATTTAGAAATTTCAAAGTTCATAGGCTTGAATTTGATGTAATTTTGGTGCTTTTTGTGTTGTTTTTGGTGTTTCGAAGGCTCTACTAAGTTTGAATGATGTTATGGGGTGTGTTGGTAGGATTGGTTGAGGTCCCGAGGGCCTCAGGTGTATTTCGGATGCTCAAACGGGCACTTTTGGTCTTAAGGAGTCTGCTGTTTTTCTGGTGTTTTAGCAGCAGTGATTTCTTCACTGCGATCGCTTGGATTCATGCACGATCGCGTAGAGTAAAATATTTGGGCAAGAAATTTGTTCTATGTGATCGCGTAATAAGGATTGAAATCGCATAGGTTGGGCAGGTGAAGCAGTGCGATCGCGTGGCCCTTTGTGCAATCGCATAGAGGTTCTGAGGCGCGTGTGTGGGATGGATATTTGTTATATGCAATCGCGTGTGTTGGTATGCAAACGCGTAGGGTGGTCTGGGTTGTGCATCACGATTGCGTGGCTGGAGTCGCGATCGCATTGAAGGAAATTATAGTGCTGGGCAGAATGTTTTAAAAGGCCATTTTTGCGAGATTAGTTCATTTTTCCTCCATTATTGAACGAGTTGGGAGCTCTTTGAGAGGGTTTGAAGAGTAAATAGAAGGGAATCAATTGGAGGTAATATTTTCAACTTCATAACTCGTTTCCATATCATTTTTTAAGTAATTAAACCTGAAATTTGTTGAATCTAAACCCAAAATTGGGGAGTTTAGGTGCATGAGAATTGGAAAATTCTTTTGATGATTTGAGTGGGAAATTGTGGTCCGGTTTTGGTGTTCTTGGTATGTATAGAATTGTGGTAGCATGAGGATTCTAGTGATGTAAATTTTATCAAATTCCAAGACGTGGGCCCAGGACTCGGGTTTGGCCGAATTTCGAGAATTGTGTCTAAATTGATAATTTTCGATTGGGTTTTGTTCCTTTAGCGTATAATGATGATGTTAATCTGGTTTTGGTTAGATTCGGAGCAATAGGTGGTTTGAGGGGCAAGAGCATCGCAGATTTGTATTATGGCCCGTTAGAGGTAAGTAATGGCTATAAATCTTGTCGTGAGAATATGAAACCCCGAACTTCATATTTCTCACTGTTTTTAGAATGGCGCACATGTCAGATGACGTGTATATGACGCGCACTGATTTTGGATTGGACTTGGTCCTCTCCGCGGAAACTATTGAGTTGCGTATTTTACTCTAAATCATATGCTAAATTGTGTTCCAAAAATATTGATATATTTGGGCTATAAGCCATGTTTGAGGCCTCGCGCCGACTTGTTTAGACCCCTTGCTATTTCCTCACTGTTGATTTATGATTTACACTCAGTCATATTGTGCTTAACTATTTTCGAAACTCAGCCTTATTTACACTATTTTTGAGATATAAAAAATGATGTTTTGGGTAGAGTACCCCATTTTACTGATACACCCGAGGGGCTTTTGAGAGTTTCTGACTGAGTGAGGCCGAGGGCCTAATTTGTGAGAATATGATACGCCACGAGGTGGCTTGATATTAGCGCTTGGGCTGAAGGAGCCCCTCCAGAGTCTATACACACCCCCAGTGAGCACATGTACCTATTGAGTGCGAGTGCGAGTGCCGAGTGATTGGGAGGCATGAGTGATAGTGAGGTTGCCCGAGGGGCTGATACTGAGTGACTGTGAGTGATGCTGAGTGATGTTCTGCCCAAGGGGTGATTTATGATTCATGTTTTTGCCCGAGGGGCCATTTATGACTTATTTCATTTTACACTAAATTATTCAGGTGTTTTTATTTCTGAAATTGTTGGAAAACACATTTTTCAAAGGATTTTACTAAAGTTGGCTTTTAAGGCATGTTGATTTATATATATATATTTTGGAAATAAAGGTTGTGCATATTGTGAACTGATGATTTGGTTTTATGTGCTTCTTATTTCTTAGACTTAATTTATTTCCATTACTACTGAGTTGGCGTACTGACATTACTCCCTGCACCCCTGTGTGCAGATACAGGTGCTGATACCGAGCGTTAGCCATCTATTCCGTGCGGAGTCGGAGTTCGGGACATTGATGTAGCTATTCAACGTCCGCAACATCTCTGTTTCCCTTCTTATGTTGTACCTAGTTATTCGTCCCGAGGTTTTGTATTATAATAGTAGACTTTCTGGTATATTCCTTAGATGCTCATGACATGTTGACTCCAGATTTTGGGGATGGTTTAGACTTTTTAAATGTTTATTTTACTTAATAGATTCAGTAACTTTATATGCTTTTATGAATTGATGAAAATGAGTTGGGATTTTTTGAAAGAAACTGTAAATATGTGAATTGGCTAGCCTAGTTCCACCATAGGCGCCATCACGGTCGATTTAGGATTTGGGGTCGTTAGATATAGATACCCTATAGTGGAAGTGTAGTCTAGATACTTCACTTGCTCATTCCAAATATATACTCCTAACTCCCATCTTAGATTCCTGTGGATTCGATCCCGACTCTTAATTGGATTTTATTATTGCATACGACCATGTTATACCTCTTATGAGGGTACATTTGGACGTGATCAATTTTTGGCGCCATTGCCGGGGAGTTTAAAACGGCGTTAGCTATATATTTGGGTGTATTTTTGGAATATTTTCTTTTCCTTCCGTTTTACTAACGTGTTTGAAAATTGTAGGTACAACCATGGAAAATAGTGAGCTCAGAAATATTTCTTTGGGGAATGTGGACGTTCAGGATGAACAAGTTGATGAGGTTCCTCTTGAACCTCAAGCTAATAGAAGAGGCCGAGCACCTCACGACAATGTACCTGCATCATCCCCACATCTACCACGAGCGGCTCCACATAGGGTGTTATTCAATGAAGGATATGCAAGTGCAATAGTCCCTCCCTGTATTAGGGCGGGCACCTTTAAAATCACCAATGTGATGCTCACTTTGCTAGAGAAATGAGGTTTCTTCACCGGTGCTCCGAGTCAAAATCGTATAAACACTTGAAGGGGTTTGTGGACACTTGTTGGGGGAGTAAACAGACAAATATCTACGAGGATTCTTTGAGGCTAAGGATTTTTACCTTCTCTCCAAGGGGAAAAGCCTTAGATTGGTTGGACTGATTGCCGAACCATTCCATTCATACTTGGGATGAGTTGGCGGAGAAATTTATTTCTAAGTTCTTCTCTCTAGGGTACATGACTACACTTTGGGATGAAATTCTAGCATTGAAGCAAGATCCCAATGAGCCACTATACGAGATATGGGAGCGGTATAGGACAATGGTCAAAGAATGTCCCAATAACGACATGACGGAGAATATGATTCAACAAACTTTCTATAGTGGGATTATACGACCAACCAATATGTGGTGAATCAACTTGCTGGTGGAAATTTCATGACTACGCCTTATGTGGAGGCTTGTGAGATTTTGGATGAAATGACGGAAACATCTTCGGCATGGCAATCTCAGACTAATGTTCCACAAGCTGATCCCAACGTGATCCACCTTCACAAGGAGTTGCATGACCATGAGAAAGCCATTTCTGAATTGAATACCACCATGAATCAATTAGCAAAGACTCAACTTCAACAAGTGCAAAATCCTAAGCAAGTCAATACCATGGAGGGAGTGAACATGATGGTAAACAAAAGAAGTACCAAGGATCCGCAAATGCTACATCGAGTGGAGAATTATGTGAAAAAAGATAGTGGGTTTGATCAAGACGATTATTACAATGAACAAGAAGACTAGGTGCAATATGTGAACAACTTTCAAGGGAAACAAAACAATTTCCAAGGTCCAAGTCAACAACAATGGCGACCTTAAACAATCAAGGCAATTGGAATTCTAAAAACCAAGGTAATTGGAGTGGTGGAAACAATCAAGGGAATTGGCATAACAATAACAATCAAAAAAATTGGAGTGGCAACAATCAAGGTAATAGTGAAGAGGGGGGGGGGGGGGGGGG